>JAVRKA010000617.1:0-77266 GCA_034508555.1 Venustoraphidia nigricollis
GGTGCCGATAGGCATTCCAGATATGGTTGCCCGATAGGCATTTCAAATATAGGTGCTGATAGGCATTTCAGATGTAGTTTCCGAAAGGCATTTCAAAAATAGGTGCCGATAGGCATTTCAGATATAGGTGCCAATAGGCATTTCAGATATAGTTCCCGATTGGCATTTTAAAAATAGGTGCCAATAGGCATTTCAGATATAGAAGCCGATAGGTATTTCAAATATGGGTGCCGATAGGCATTTCAGATATATGTGCCGATAGGCATTTTCGATATAGTTGCCGATTGGCATTTTAAAAATAGGTGCCGATGGGCATTTCAGATGTAGTTTCCGATAGGCATTTCAAAAATAGGTGCCGATAGGCATTTCAGATATAGGTGCCGATAGGCATTTCAGATATAGTTGCCGATTGGCATTTTAAAAATAGGTGCCGATAGGCATTCCAGATATGGTTGCCGATAGGCATTTCAAATATAGGTGCTGATAGGCATTTCAGATGTAGTTTCCGATAGGCATTTCAAAAATAGGTGCCGATAGGCATTTCAGATATATGTGCCGATAGGCATTTCAGATATAGGTGCCGATAGACATTTTAGATATAGTTGCCGATTGGCATTTTTAAAATAGCTGCCGATAGGCATTTCAGATGTAGTTTCCGATAGGCATTTCAAAAATAGGTGCCGATAGGCATTTCAGATATAGGTGCCGATAGGCATATCAGATATAGTTGCAGATAGGCATTTAAAATATTGGTGCCGATAGGCATTTCAAATACAGGTGTCGATAGGCATTTCAGATATAAATGCAGAAAGGCATTTCAGATATAGGTGCCGATAGGCATTTCTGATGTGGTTGCCGATAGGCTTTTCAAATATAGGTGCTGATAAGCATTTCAGATGTAGTTTCCGATAGGCATTTCAAAAATAGGTGCCGATAGGCATTTCAGATATAGGTGCCGATAGGCACTTCAGATATAGTTGCTGATTGGCATTTTAAAAATAGGTGCCGATAGGCATTTCAGATATTGAAGCCGATAGGCATTTCAAATATAGGTGCCAATAGGCATTCCAGATATGGTTACCGATAGGCATTTCAAATATAGGTGCTGATAGGCATTTCAGATGTAGTTTCCGATAGGCATTTCAAAAATAGGTGCCGATAGGCATTTCAGATATAGGTGCCGATAGGCATTTTAGATATAGTTGCCGATTGGCATTTTAAAAATAGGTGCCGATAGGCATTTCAGATATAGAAGCCGATAGGCATTTCAAATATAGTTGCCGATAGGCATTCCACATATTGTTGCCGATAGGCATTTCAAATATAGGTGCTGATAGGCATTTCAGATGTAGTTTCCGATAGGCATTTCAAAAATAGGTGCCAATAGGCATTTCAGATATAGGTGCCGATAGGCATTTCAGATATAGTTGCCGATTTGCATTTTAAAAATAGGTGCCGATAGGCATTTCAGATATAGGTGCCGATAGACATTTTAGATATAGTTGCCGATTGGCATTTTAAAAATAGCTGCCGATAGGCATTTCAGATGTAGTTTCCGATAGGCATTTCAAAAATAGGTGCCGATAGGCATTTCAGATATAGGTGCCGATAGGCATTTCAGATATAGTTGCCGATTGGCATTTTAAAAATAGGTGCCGATAGGCATTCCAGATATGGTTGCCGATAGGCATTTCAAATATAGGTGCTGATAGGCATTTCAGATGTAGTTTCCGATAGGCATTTCAAAAATAGGTGCCGATAGGCATTTCAGATATAGGTGCCGATAGACATTTTAGATATAGTTGCCGATTGGCATTTTAAAAATAGCTGCCGATAGGCATTTCAGATGTAGTTTCCGATAGGCATTTCAAAAATAGGTGCCGATAGGCATTTCAGATATAGGTGCCGATAGGCATATCAGATGTAGTTGCAGATAGGCATTTAAAATATAGGTGCCGATAGGCATTTCAAATACAGGTGTCGATAGGCATTTCAGATATAAATGCAGAAAGGCATTTCAGATATAGGTGCCGATAGGCATTTCTGATGTGGTAGCCGATAGGCTTTTCAAATATAGGTGCTGATAAGCATTTCAGATGTAGTTTCCGATAGGCATTTCAAAAATAGGTGCCGATAGGCATTTCAGATATAGGTGCCGATAGGCACTTCAGATATAGTTGCTGATTGGCATTTTAAAAATAGGTGCCGATAGGCATTTCAGATATTGAAGCCGATAGGCATTTCAAATATAGGTGCCAATAGGCATTCCAGATATGGTTACCGATAGGCATTTCAAATATAGGTGCTGATAGGCATTTCAGATGTAGTTTCCGATAGGCATTTCAAAAATAGGTGCCGATAGGCATTTCAGATATAGGTGCCGATAGGCATTTCAGAAATAGTTGCCGATTGGCATTTTAAAAATAGGTGCCGATAGGCATTTCAGATAAAGAAGCCGATAGGCATTTCAAATATAGTTGCCGATAGGCATTCCAGATATTGTTGCCGATAGGCATTTCAAATATAGGTGCTGATAGGCATTTCAGATGTAGTTTCCGATAGGCATTTCAAAAATAGGTGCCGATAGGCATTTCTGATGTGGTTGCCGATAGGCATTTCAAATATAGGTGCTGATAAGCATTTCAGATGTAGTTTCCGATAGGCATTTTAAAAATAGGTGCCGATAGGCATTTCAGATATAGGTGCCGATAGGCACTTCAGATATAGTTGCCGATAGGCATTTCAAATATAGGTGCTGATAGGCATTTCAGATGTAGTTTCCGATAGGCATTTCAAAAATAGGTGCCGATAGGCATTTCAGATATAGGTGCCGATAGGCATTTCAGATATAGTTGCCGATTGGCATTTTAAAAATAGGTGCCAATAGGCATTTCAGATATAGAAGCCGATAGGCATTTCAAATATAGGTGCCGATAGGCATTCCAGATATTTTTGCCGATAGGCATTTCAAATATAGGTGCTGATAGGCATTTCAGATGTAGTTTCCGATAGGCATTTCAAAAATAGGTGCCGATAGGCATTTCAGATATAGGTGCCGATAGGCATTTCAGATATAGTTGCCGATTGGCATTTTAAAAATAGGTGCCGATAGGCATTTCAGATATAGAAGCCGATAGGCATTTCAAATATAGGTGCCGATAGGCATTCCAGATATTGTTGCCGATAGGCATTTCAAATATAGGTGCTGATAGGCATTTCAGATGTAGTTTCCGACAGGCATTTCAAAAATTGGTGCCGATAGGCAATTTAGATATAGGTGCCGATAGGCATTTCAGATATAGTTGCCGATTGGCATTTTGAAAATAAGTGCCGATAGGCATTTCAGATATAGAAGCCGACAGGTATTTCAAATATAGGTGTCGATAGGCATTTCAGATATGGTTGCCGATAGACATTTCAAACATAGGTGCTGATAGGTATTTCAGATGTCGTTTCCGATAGGCATTTTAAAAATAGGTGCCGATAGGCATTTCAGATATAGGTGCCGATAGGCATTTTAAAAATAGGTGCCGATAGGCATTTCAGATATAGAAGCCGATAGGCATTTCAAATATAGGTGCCAATAGGTATTCCAGATATGGTTGCCGATAGGCATTTCAAATATAGGTGCTGATAGGCATTTTAGATGTAGTTACCGATAGGCATTTCAAAAATTGGTGCCTTTAGGCATTTCAGTTATAGGTGCCGATAGGCATTTCAGATATAGTTGCCGATTTGCATTTTAAAAATAGGTGCCGATAGGCATTTCAGATATAGAAGCCGATAGGTATTTAAAATATAGGTGTCAATAGGAATTTCAGATATTGTTGCCGATAGGCATTTTAAATATAGGTGCTGATAGGCATTTCAGATGTAGTTTCCGATAGACATTTAAAAAATAGGTGCCGATAGGCATTCCAGATATGGTTGCCGATAGGCATTTCAAATATAGGTGCTGATAGGCATTTCAGATGTTGTTTCCGTTAGGCATTTCAAGAATAGGTGCCGATAGGCATTCCAGATAATGGTGCCGATAGGCATTTCAGATAATGGTGCCGATAGGCATTTCAGATATAGTTGCCGATTCGCATTTTAAAAATAGGTGCCGATAGGCATTTCAGATATAGAAGCCGATAGGTATTTCAAATATAGGTGCCGATAGGCATTCCAGATATGGTTGCCGATAGGCATTTCAAATATAGGTGCTGATAGGCATTTCAGATGTAGTTTCCGATAGGCATTTCAAAAATTGGTGCCGATAGGCATTTCAGATATAGGTGCCGATAGGCATTTCAGATATAGTTGCCGATTGGCATTTTAAAAATAGGTGCCGATAGGCATTTCAGATATAGAAGCCGATAGGTTTTTCAAATATAGGTGTCGATAGGCATTTCAGATATGGTTGCCGATAGGCATTTCAAATATAGGTGCTGATAGGCATTTCAGATGTAGTTTCCGATAGGCAATTCAAAAATAGGTGCCGATAGGCATTTCAGATATAGGTGCCGATAGGCATTTCATATATAGTTGTCGATCGGCATTTTAAAAATAGGTGCCGATATTCATTTCAGATATAGAAGCCAATAGGCATTTTAAATATAGGTGCCGATAGGCATTCCAGATATGGTTGCCGATAGGCATTTCAAATATAGGTGTTGATAGGCATTTCAGATATAGGTGCCGATAGGCATTTCAGATATAGTTGCCGATTGGCATTTTGTAAATAGGTGCCGATAGGCATTTCAGATATGGTTGCCGATAGGCATTTCAAATATAGGTGCTGATAGGCATTTCAGATGTAGTTTCCGATAGGCAATTCAAAAATAGGTGCCGATAGGCATTTCAGATATAGGTGCCGATAGGCATTTCATATATAGTTGTCGATCGGCATTTTAAAAATAGGTGCCGATATTCATTTCAGATATAGAAGCCAATAGGCATTTTAAATATAGGTGCCGATATTCATTTCAGATATAGAAGCCGATAGGTATTTCAAATATAGGTGTCGATAGGCATTTCAGATATAGTTGCCGATAGGCATTTCAAATATAGGTGCTGATAGGCATTTCAGATGTAGTTTCCGAAAGGGATTTCAAAAATAGGTGCCGATAGGCATTTCAGATATAGGTGCCAATAGGCATTTCAGATATAGTTCCCGATTGGCATTTTAAAAATAGGTGCCAATAGGCATTTCAGATATAGAAGCCGATAGGTATTTCAAATATGGGTGTCGATAGGCATTTCAGATATGGTTGCCGATAGGCATTTCAAATATAGGTGCTGATAGGCACTTCAGATGTAGTTTCCGATAGGCATTTCAAAAATAGGTGCCGATAGGCATTTCAGATATATGTGCCGATAGGCATTTTAGATATAGTTGCCGATTGGCATTTTAAAAACATGTGCCGATAGGCATTTCAGATGTAGTTTCCGATAGGCATTTAAAAAATAGGTGCCGATAGGCATTTCAGATATAGGTGCCGACAGGCATTTCAGATATAGGTGCCGATAGGCATTTCAGATATAGTTGCCGAAAGGCATTTCAGATATAGGTGCCGATAGGCATTTCTGATGTGGTTGCCGATAGGCATTTTAAATATAGGTGCTGATAAGCATTTCAGATGTAGTTTCCGATAGGCATTTCAAAAATAGGTGCCGATAGGCATTTCAGATATAGGTGCCGATAGGCACTTCAGATATAGTTGCCGATTGGCATTTTAAATATAGGTGCCGATAGGCATTTCAGATATTGAAGCCGATAGGCATTTCAAATATAGGTGCCAATAGGCATTCCAGATATGGTTGCCGATAATCATTTCAAATATAGGTGCTGATAGGCATTTCAGATGTAGTTTCCGATAGGCATTTCAAAAATAGGTGCCGATAGGCATTTCAGATATAGGTGCCGATAGGCATTTCAGATATAGAAGCCGATAGGCATTTCAAATATAGGTGCCGATAGGCATTCCAGATATTGTTGCCGATAGGCATTTTAAATATAGGTGCTGATAGGCATTTCAGATGTAGTTTCCGATGAGCATTTCAAAAATAGGTGCCGATAGGCATTTCAGATATAGGTGCCGATAGGCATTTTAGATATAGTTGCCGATTGGCATTTTAAAAATAGCTGCCGATAGGCATTTCAGGTGTAGTTTCCGATAGGCATTTCAAAATAGGTGCCGATAGGCATTTCAGAAATAGGTGCCGATAGGCATATCAGATATAGTTGCAGATAGGCATTTAAAATATAGGTGCCGATAGGCATTTCAGATGTAGTTTCCGATAGGCATTTCAAAAATAGGTGCCGATAGGCATTTCAGATATAGGTGCCGATAGGCATTTTAGATATAGTTGACGATTGGCATTTTAAAAATAGGTGCCGATAGGCATTTCAGATGTAGTTTCCGATAGGCATTTCAAAAATAGGTGCCGATTGGCATTTCAGATATAGGTGCCGATAGGCATATCAGATATAGTTGCCGATAGGCATTTAAAATATAGGTGCCGATAGGCATTTCAAATATAAGTGTCGATAGGCATTTCAGATATAAATGCAGAAAGGCATTTCAGATATAGGTGCCGATAGGCATTTTTGATGTGGTTGCCGATAGGCATTTCAAATATAGGTGCTGATAGGCATTTCAGATGTAGTTTCCGATAGGCATTTCAAAAATAGGTGCCGATAGGCATTTCAGATATAGGTGCCGATAGGCACTTCAGATATAGTTGCCGATTGGCATTTTAAAAATAGGTGCCGATAGGCATTTCAGATATTGAAGCCGATAGGCATTTCAAATATAGGTGCCAATAGGCATTCCAGATATGGTTGCCGATAGGCATTTCAAATATAGGTGCTGATAGGCATTTCAGATGTAGTTTCCGATAGGCATTTCAAAAACAGGTGCCGATAGGCATTTCAGATATAGGTGCCGATAGGCATTTCAGATATAGTTGCCGATTGGCATTTTGAAAATAGGCGCCGATAGGCATTTCAGATATAGAAGCCGACAGGTATTTCAAATATAGGTGTCGATAGGCATTTCAGATATGGTTACCGATAGGCATTTCAGATATAGTTGCCGATTGGCATTTTAAAAATAAGTGCCGATAGGCATTTCAAAAATAGGTGCCGATAGGCATTTCAGATATAGGTGCCGATAGGCATTTCAGATATAGTTGCCGATTGGCATTTTAAAAACAGTTGCCGATAGGCATTTCAGATATAGAAGCCGATAGGCATTTCAAATATAGGTGCCGATAGGCATTCTAGATATGGTTGCCGATAGGCATTTCAAATATAGGTGCTAATAGGCATTTCAGAAGTAGTTTCCGATAGGCATTTCAAAAATAGGTGCCGATAGGCATTTCAGATATAGGTGCCGATAGGCATTTCAGATATAGTTGCCGATTGGTATTTTAAAAATAGGTGCCGATAGGCATTTCAGATATAGAAGCCGATAGGCATTTCAAATATAGGTGCCGATAGGCATTCCAGATATGGTTGCCGATCGGCATTTCAAATATAGGTGCTGATAGGCATTCCAGATGTAGTTTCCGATCGGCATTTCAAAAATAGGTGCCGATAGGCATTTCAGATATAGGTGCCGATAGGCATTTTAGATATAGTTGCCGATTGGCAATTTAAAAATAGCTGCCGATAGGCATTTCAGATGTAGTGTCCGATAGGCATTTCAAAAATAGCTGCCGATAGGCATTTCAGATATAGGTGCCGATAGGCATATCAGATATAGTTGCAGATAGGTATTTAAAATATAGATGCCGATAGGCATTTCAAATATAGGTGTCGATAGGCATTTCAGATATAAATGCAGAAAGGCATTTCAAATATAGGCGCCGATAGGCACTTCAGATATATTTGCCGATAGGCATTTCAGGTATTGAAGCCGATAGGCATTTCAAATATAGGTGCCAATAGGCATTCTAGATATGGTTGCCGATAGGCATTTCAAATATGGTGCTGATAGGCATTTCAGATGTAGTTTCCGATAGGCATTTCTAAAATAGGTGCCGATAGGCATTTTAGATATAAGTGCCGATAGGCATTTCAGATATAGTTGCCGATTGGCATTTTAATAATAGGTGCCGATAGGCATTTCAGATATAGAAGCCGATAGGCATTTCAAATATAGGTGCCGATAGGCATTCCAGATATGGTTGCCGATAGGCATTTCAAATATAGGTGCTGATAGGCATTTCAGATGTAGTTTCCGATAGGCATTTCAAAAATAGGTGCCGATATGCATTTCAGATACAGGTGCCGATAGGCACTTCAGATATAGTTGCCGATTGGCATTTTAAAAATAGGTGCCGATAGGCATTTCAGATATAGGTGCCGATAGGCATTTCAGATATAGTTTTCGATTGGCATTTTAATAATAGGTGCCGATAGGCATTTCAGATATAGAAGCCGATAGGCATTTCAAATATAGGTGCCGATTGGCATTCCAGATATGGTTGCCGATAGACATTTCAAATATAGGTGCTGATAGGCATTTCAGATGTAGTTTCCGATAGGTATTTCAAAAATTGGTGCCGATAGGCATTTCAGATATAGGTGCCGATAGGCATTTCAGATATAGATGCCGATTGGCATTTTAAAAATAGGTGCCGATAGGCATTTCATATATAGAAGCCGACAGGTATTTCAAATATAGGTGTCGATAGGCATTTCAGATATGGTTGCCGATAGGCATTTCAAATATAGGTGCTGATAGGCATTTCAGATGTAGTTTCCGATAGGCATTTCAAAAATAGGTGCCGATAGGCATTTCAGATATAGGTACCGATAGGCATTTCAGATATAGTTGCCGATTGGCATTTTAAAAGTAGGTGCCGATAGGCATTTCAGATGTAGTCTCCGATAGGCATTTCAAAAATAGGTGCCGATAGGCATTTCAGATATAGGTGCCTATAGGCATATCAGATATAGTTGCCGATAGGCATTTAAAATATAGGTGTTGATAGGCATTTCAAATATAGGTGTCGATATGCATTTCAGATATAAATGCCGAAAGGCATTTCAGATATAGGTGCCGATAGGCATTCCTGATGTGGTTGCCGATAGGCATTTCAAAAATAGGTGCCGATAGGCATTTCAGATATAGGTGCCGATAGGCATATCAGATATAGTTGCAGATAGGCATTTAAAATATAGGTGCCGATAGGCATTTCAAATATAGGTGTCGAGAGGCATTTCAGATATAAATGCAGAAAGGCATTTTAAATATAGGTGCCGATAGGCATTTGAGATATGGTTGCCGATAGGCATTTCAAAAATAGGTGCTGATAGGCATTTTAGATGTAGTTTCCGATAGGCATTTCAAAAATTGGTGCCGATAGGCATTTCAGATATAGGTGCCGATAGGCATTTCAGATATAGTTGCCGATTGGCATTTTAAAAATAGGTGCCGATAGGCATTTCAGATATAGAAGCCGATAGGCATTTCAAATATCGGTGCCGATAGGCATTTCAGATATGGTTGCCGATAGGCGTTTCAAATATAGATACTGATAGGCATTAAATATGTAGTTTCCGATAGGCATTTCAAAAATAGGTGCCGATAGGCATTTCAGATATAGGTGCCGATAGGCATTTCAGATATAGTTGCAGATTGGCATTTTAAAAATAGGTGCCGATAGGCATTTCAGATATAGAAGCCGATAGGCATTTCAAATATAGGGGCCGATAGGCATTCCAGATATGGTTGAGGATAGGCATTTCAAATATAGGTGCTGATAGGCATTTCAGATGTTGTTTCCGATAGGCATTTCAAGAATAGGTGCCGATAGGCATTTCAGATATAGGTGCCGATAGGCATTTCAGATATAGTTGCCGATTGGCATTTTAATAATAGGTGCCGATAGGCATTTCAGATATAGAAGCCGATAGGCATTTCAAATATAGGTGCCGATAGGCATTCCAGATATGGTTGCCGATAGGCATTTCAAATATAGGTGCTGATAGGCATTTCAGATGTAGTTTCCGATAGGCATTTCAAAAATAGGTGCCGATAGGCATTTCAGATACAGGTGCCGATAGGCACTTCAGATATAGTTGCCAATTGGCATTTTAAAAATAGGTGCCGATAGGCATTTCAGATATTGAAGCCGATAGGCATTTCAAATATAGGTGCCAATAGGCATTCCAGATATGGTTGCCGATAGGCATTTCAAATATAGGTGCTTATAGGCATTTCAGATGTAGTTTCCGATAGGCATTTCAAAAATAGGTGCCGATAGGCATTTCAGATATAGGTGCCGATAGGCATTTCAGATATAGTTGCCGATTGGCATTATAAAAATAGGTGCCGATAGGCATTTCAGATATAGAAGCCGATAGGCATTTCAAATATAGGTGCCGATTGGCATTCCAGATATGGTTGCCGATAGACATTTCAAAAATAGGTGCTGATAGGCAGTTCAGATGTAGTTTCCGATAGGTATTTCAAAAATTGGTGCCGATAGGCATTTCAGATGTAGATGCCGATAGGCATTTCAGATATAGTTGCCGATTGGCATTTTAAAAATAGGTGCCGATAGGCATTTCAGATATAGAAGCCGACAGGTATTTCAAATATAGGTGTCGATAGGCATTTCAGATATGGTTGCCGATAGGCATTTCAAATATAGGTGCTGATAGGCATTTCAGATGTAGTTTCCGATAGGCATTTCAAAAATAGGTGCCGATAGGCATTTCAGATATAGGTACCGATAGGCATTTCAGATATAATTGCCGATTGGCATTTTAAAAATAGGTGCCGATAGGCATTTCAGATGTAGGTGCCTATAGGCATATCAGATATAGTTGCCGATAGGCATATCAGATATAGTTGCCGATAGGCATTTAAAATATAGGTGCCGATAGGCATTTCAAATATAGGTGTCGATAGGCATTTCAGATATAAATGCCGAAAGGCATTTCAGATATAGGTGCCGATAGGCATTTCTGATGTGGTTGCCGATAGGCATTTCAAAAATAGGTGCCGATAGGCATTTCAGATATAGGTGCCGGTAGGCATTTCAGATATAATTGCCGATTGGCATTTTAAAAATAGGTGCCGATATGCATTTCAGATATAGAAGCCGATAGGCATTTCAAATATAGGTGCCGATAGGCATTCCAGACATGGTTGCCGATAGGCATTTAAATATAGGTGCTGATAGGCATTTCAGATGTAGTTTCCGATAGGCATTTCAAAAATAGGTGCCGATAGGCATTTCAGATATAGGTGCCGATAGGCATTTCAGATATAGTTGCCGATTGGCATTTTAAAAATAGGTGCCGATATGCATTTCAGATATAGAAGCCGATAGGCATTTCAAATATAGGTGCCGATAGGCATTCCAGATATGGTTGCCGATAGGCATTTAAATATAGGTGCTGATAGGCATTTCAGATGTAGTTTCCGATAGGCTTTTCAAAAATAGGTGCCGATAGGCATTTCAGATATAGGTGCCGATAGGCATATCAGATATAGTTGCCGATTGGAATTTTAAAAATAGGTGTCAATAGGCATTTCAGATATAGAAGCCGATAGGTATTTCAAATAGAGGTGTCGATAGGCATTTCAGATATGGTTGCTGATAGGCATTTCAAATATAGGTGCTGATAGGCATTTCAGATGTAGTTTCCGATAGGCATTTCAAAAATAGGTGCCGATAGGCATTTCCGATATAGGTGCCGATAGGCATTTCAGATATAGTTGCCGATTGGCATTTTTATAAAATAGGATCCGATAAGCATTTCATATGTAGTTTCCGATAGGCATTTCAAGAATAGGTGCCGATAGGCATTTATGATATAGGTGCCGATAGGCATATCAGATATAGTTGCCGATAGGCATATAAAATATAGGTGCCGATAGGCATTTCAAATATAGGTGTCGGTAGGCATTTCAGATATAAATGCCGAAAGGCATTTCAGATATAGGTGCCGATAGGCATTTCTGATGTGGTTGCCGATAGGCATTTCAAATATAGGTGCTGATAGGCATTTGAGATGTAGTTTCCGATAGGCATTTCAAAAATAGGTGCCGACAGGCATTTCAGATATAGGTGCCGATAGGCACTTCAGATATACTTGCCGATTGACATTTTAAAAATAGGTGCCGATAGGCATTTAAGATATAGAAGCCGATAGGCATTTCAAATATAGGTGCCAATAGGCATTCCAGATATGGTTGCCGATAGGCATTTCAAATATATGTGCTAATAGGCATTTCAGATGTAGTTTCCGATAGGCATTTCAAAAATAGGTGCCGATAGGCATTACAGATATAGGTGCCGATAGGCATTTCAGATATAGTTGCCGATTGGCATTTTAAAAATAGGTGCCGATAGGCATTTCAGATATAAGTGCCGATAGGCATTTCAAATATAGTTGCCGATTGGCATTTTAAAAATAGGTGCCGATAGGCATTTAAGATATAGAAGCCGATAGGCATTTCAAATATAGGTGCCAATAGGCATTCCAGATATGGTTGCCGATAGGCATTTCAAATATAGGTGCTGATAGGCATTTCAGATGTAGTTTCCGATAGGCATTTCAAAAATAGGTACCGATAGGCATTTCAAATATAGGTGCCGATAGGCATTCCAGATATGGTTGCCTATAGGCACTTTAAAAATAGGTGCCGATAGGCATTTCAGATATAGGTGCCGATAGGCACTTCAGATATAGTTGCCGATTGGCATTTTGAAAATAGGTGCCGATAGGCATTTAAGATATAGAAGCCGATAGGCATTTCAAATATAGGTGCCAATAGGCATTCCAGATATGGTTGCCGATAGGCATTTCAAATATATGTGCTGATAGGCATTTCAGATGTAGTTTCCGATAGGCATTTCAAAAATAGGTGCTGATAGGCATTTCAGATATAGGTGCCGATAGGCATTTCAGATATAGTTGCCGATTAGCATTTTTAAAATAGGTGCCGATAGGCATTTCAGATATAGAAGCCGATAGGCATTTCAAATATAGGTGCCGATAGGCATTCCAGATATGGTTGCCGATAGGCATTTCAAATATAGGTGCTGATAGGCATTTCAGATGTAGTTTCCGATAGGCATTTCAAAAATAGGTACCGATAGGCATTTCAAATATAGGTGCCGATAGGCATTCCAGATATGGTTGCCGATAGGCACTTCAAAAATAGGTGCCGATAGGCATTTCAGATATAGGTGCCGATAGGCATATCAGATATAGTTGCCGATTGGAATTTTAAAAATAGGTGCCAATAGGCATTTCAGATATAGAAGCCGATAGGTATTTCAAATAGAGGTGTCGATAGGCATTTCAGATATGGTTGCTGATAGGCATTTCAAATATAGGTGCTGATAGGCATTTCAGATGTAGTTTCCGATAGGCATTTCAAAAATAGGTGCCGATAGGCATTTCAGATATAGGTGCCGATAGGCATTTCAGATATAGTTGCCGATTGACATTTTTATAAAATAGGTGCCGATAGGCATTTCAGATATAGAAGCCGATAGGCATTATAAATATAGGTGCTGATAGGCATTCCAGATATGGGTGCCTATAGTCATTTCAAATATAGGTGCTGATAGGCATTTCAGATGTAGTTTCCGATAGGCATTTCAAAAATAGGTGCCGATAGGCATTTCAGATATAGGTGCCGATAGGCATTTCAGATATAGTTGCCGATTGGCATTTTAAAAATAGGTGCCGATAGGCATTTCAGATATAGAAGCCGATAGGTATTTCAAATATAGGTGTCGATAGGCATTTCAGATATGGTTGCTGATAGGCATTTCAAATATAGGTGCTGATAGGCATTTCAGATGTAGTTTCCGATTGGCATTTCAGATGTAGTTTCCGATAGGCATTTCAAAAATAGGTGCCGATAGGCATTTCAGATATAGGTGCCGATAGGCATTTCAGATATAGTTGCCGATTGGCATTTTTATAAAATAGGATCCGATAGGCATTTCATATGTAGTTTGCGATAGGCATTTCAAGAATAGGTGCCGATAGGCATTTATGATATAGGTGCCGATAGGCATATCAGATATAGTTGCCGATAGGCATATAAAATATAGGTGCCGATAGGCATTTCAAATATAGGTGTCGGTAGGCATTTCAGATATAAATGCCGAAAGGCATTTCAGATATAGGTGCCGATAGGCATTTCTGATGTGGTTGCCGATAGGCATTTCAAATATAGGTGCTGATAGGCATTTGAGATGTAGTTTCCGATAGGCATTTCAAAAATAGGTGCCGACAGGCATTTCAGATATAGGTGCCGATAGGCACTTCAGATATACTTGCCAAATGGCATTTTAAAAATAGGTGCCGATAGGCATTTAAGATATAGAAGCCGATAGGCATTTCAAATATAGGTGCCAATAGGCATTCCAGATATGGTTGCCGATAGGCATTTCAAATATATGTGCTAATAGGCATTTCAGATGTAGTTTCCGATAGGCATTTCAAAAATAGGTGCCGATAGGCATTACAGATATAGGTGCCGATAGGCATTTCAGATATAGTTGCCGATTGGCATTTTAAAAATAGGTGCCGATAGGCATTTCAGATATAAGTGCCGATAGGCATTTCAAATATAGTTGCCGATTGGCATTTTAAAAATAGGTGCCGATAGGCATTTAAGATATAGAAGCCGATAGGCATTTCAAATATAGGTGCCAATAGGCATTCCAGATATGGTTGCCGATAAGCATTTCAAATATAGGTGCTGATAGGCATTTCAGATGTAGTTTCCGATAGGCATTTCAAAAATAGGTACCGATAGGCATTTCAAATATAGGTGCCGATAGGCATTCCAGATATGGTTGCCGATAGGCACTTCAAAAATAGGTGCCGATAGGCATTTCAGATATAGGTGCCGATAGGCATTTCAGATATAGTTTTCGATTGGCATTTTAATAATAGGTGCCGATAGGCATTTCAGATATAGAAGCCGATAGGCATTTCAAATATAGGTGCCGATTGGCATTCCAGATATGGTTGCCGATAGACATTTCAAATATAGGTGCTGATAGGCATTTCAGATGTAGTTTCCGATAGGTATTTCAAAAATTGGTGCCGATAGGCATTTCAGATATAGGTGCCGATAGGCATTTCAGATATAGATGCCTATTGGCATTTTAAAAATAGGTGCCGATAGGCATTTCAGATATAGAAGCCGACAGGTATTTCAAATATAGGTGTCGATAGGCATTTCAGATATGGTTGCCGATAGGCATTTCAAATATAGGTGCTGATAGGCATTTCAGATGTAGTTTCCGATAGGCATTTCAAAAATAGGTCCCGATAGGCATTTCAGATATAGGTACCGATAGGCATTTCAGATATAGTTGCCGATTGGCATTTTAAAAGTAGGTGCCGATAGGCATTTCAGATGTAGTCTCCGATAGGCATTTCAAAAATAGGTGCCGATAGGCATTTCAGATATAGGTGCCTATAGGCATATCAGATATAGTTGCCGATAGGCATTTAAAATATAGGTGTTGATAGGCATTTCAAATATAGGTGTCGATATGCATTTCAGATATAAATGCCGAAAGGCATTTCAGATATAGGTGCCGATAGGCATTCCTGATGTGGTTGCCGATAGGCATTTCAAAAATAGGTGCCGATAGGCATTTCAGATATAGGTGCCGATAGGCATATCAGATATAGTTGCAGATAGGCATTTAAAATATAGGTGCCGATAGGCATTTCAAATATAGGTGTCGAGAGGCATTTCAGATATAAATGCAGAAAGGCATTTCAAATATAGGTGCCGATAGGCATTCCAGATATGGTTGCCGATAGGCATTTCAAAAATAGGTGCTGATAGGCATTTTAGATGTAGTTTCCGATAGGCATTTCAAAAATTGGTGCCGATAGGCATTTCAGATATAGGTGCCGATAGGCATTTCAGATATAGTTGCCGATTGGCATTTTAAAAATAGGTGCCGATAGGCATTTCAGATATAGAAGCCGATAGGCATTTCAAATATCGGTGCCGATAGGCATTTCAGATATGGTTGCCGATAGGCGTTTCAAATATAGATACTGATAGGCATTAAATATGTAGTTTCCGATAGGCATTTCAAAAATAGGTGCCGATAGGCATTTCAGATATAGGTGCCGATAGGCATTTCAGATATAGTTGCAGATTGGCATTTTAAAAATAGGTGCCGATAGGCATTTCAGATATAGAAGCCGATAGGCATTTCAAATATAGGGGCCGATAGGCATTCCAGATATGGTTGAGGATAGGCATTTCAAATATAGGTGCTGATAGGCATTTCAGATGTTGTTTCCGATAGGCATTTCAAGAATAGGTGCCGATAGGCATTTCAGATATAGGTGCCGATAGGCATTTCAGATATAGTTGCCGATTGGCATTTTAATAATAGGTGCCGATAGGCATTTCAGATATAGAAGCCGATAGGCATTTCAAATATAGGTGCCGATAGGCATTCCAGATATGGTTGCCGATAGGCATTTCAAATATAGGTGCTGATAGGCATTTCAGATGTAGTTTCCGATAGGCATTTCAAAAATAGGTGCCGATAGGCATTTCAGATACAGGTGCCGATAGGCACTTCAGATATAGTTGCCAATTGGCATTTTAAAAATAGGTGCCGATAGGCATTTCAGATATTGAAGCCGATAGGCATTTCAAATATAGGTGCCAATAGGCATTCCAGATATGGTTGCCGATAGGCATTTCAAATATAGGTGCTTATAGGCATTTCAGATGTAGTTTCCGATAGGCATTTCAAAAATAGGTGCCGATAGGCATTTCAGATATAGGTGCCGATAGGCATTTCAGATATAGTTGCCGATTGGCATTATAAAAATAGGTGCCGATAGGCATTTCAGATATAGAAGCCGATAGGCATTTCAAATATAGGTGCCGATTGGCATTCCAGATATGGTTGCCGATAGACATTTCAAAAATAGGTGCTGATAGGCAGTTCAGATGTAGTTTCCGATAGGTATTTCAAAAATTGGTGCCGATAGGCATTTCAGATGTAGATGCCGATAGGCATTTCAGATATAGTTGCCGATTGGCATTTTAAAAATAGGTGCCGATAGGCATTTCAGATATAGAAGCCGACAGGTATTTCAAATATAGGTGTCGATAGGCATTTCAGATATGGTTGCCGATAGGCATTTCAAATATAGGTGCTGATAGGCATTTCAGATGTAGTTTCCGATAGGCATTTCAAAAATAGGTGCCGATAGGCATTTCAGATATAGGTACCGATAGGCATTTCAGATATAATTGCCGATTGGCATTTTAAAAATAGGTGCCGATAGGCATTTCAGATGTAGGTGCCTATAGGCATATCAGATATAGTTGCCGATAGGCATATCAGATATAGTTGCCGATAGGCATTTAAAATATAGGTGCCGATAGGCATTTCAAATATAGGTGTCGATAGGCATTTCAGATATAAATGCCGAAAGGCATTTCAGATATAGGTGCCGATAGGCATTTCTGATGTGGTTGCCGATAGGCA
Organism: Venustoraphidia nigricollis; assembly: GCA_034508555.1. NCBI lineage: Eukaryota > Metazoa > Arthropoda > Insecta > Raphidioptera > Raphidiidae > Venustoraphidia > Venustoraphidia nigricollis. The sequence goes on from JAVRKA010000617.1 coordinate 17,518, forward strand.
TTTCAAAAATAGGTGCCGATAGGCATTTCAGATATAGGTGCCGGTAGGCATTTCAGATATAATTGCCGATTGGCATTTTAAAAATAGGTGCCGATATGCATTTCAGATATAGAAGCCGATAGGCATTTCAAATATAGGTGCCGATAGGCATTCCAGACATGGTTGCCGATAGGCATTTAAATATAGGTGCTGATAGGCATTTCAGATGTAGTTTCCGATAGGCATTTCAAAAATAGGTGCCGATAGGCATTTCAGATATAGGTGCCGATAGGCATTTCAGATATAGTTGCCGATTGGCATTTTAAAAATAGGTGCCGATATGCATTTCAGATATAGAAGCCGATAGGCATTTCAAATATAGGTGCCGATAGGCATTCCAGATATGGTTGCCGATAGGCATTTAAATATAGGTGCTGATAGGCATTTCAGATGTAGTTTCCGATAGGCTTTTCAAAAATAGGTGCCGATAGGCATTTCAGATATAGGTGCCGATAGGCATATCAGATATAGTTGCCGATTGGAATTTTAAAAATAGGTGCCAATAGGCATTTCAGATATAGAAGCCGATAGGTATTTCAAATAGAGGTGTCGATAGGCATTTCAGATATGGTTGCTGATAGGCATTTCAAATATAGGTGCTGATAGGCATTTCAGATGTAGTTTCCGATAGGCATTTCAAAAATAGGTGCCGATAGGCATTTCCGATATAGGTGCCGATAGGCATTTCAGATATAGTTGCCGATTGGCATTTTTATAAAATAGGATCCGATAAGCATTTCATATGTAGTTTCCGATAGGCATTTCAAGAATAGGTGCCGATAGGCATTTATGATATAGGTGCCGATAGGCATATCAGATATAGTTGCCGATAGGCATATAAAATATAGGTGCCGATAGGCATTTCAAATATAGGTGTCGGTAGGCATTTCAGATATAAATGCCGAAAGGCATTTCAGATATAGGTGCCGATAGGCATTTCTGATGTGGTTGCCGATAGGCATTTCAAATATAGGTGCTGATAGGCATTTGAGATGTAGTTTCCGATAGGCATTTCAAAAATAGGTGCCGACAGGCATTTCAGATATAGGTGCCGATAGGCACTTCAGATATACTTGCCGATTGACATTTTAAAAATAGGTGCCGATAGGCATTTAAGATATAGAAGCCGATAGGCATTTCAAATATAGGTGCCAATAGGCATTCCAGATATGGTTGCCGATAGGCATTTCAAATATATGTGCTAATAGGCATTTCAGATGTAGTTTCCGATAGGCATTTCAAAAATAGGTGCCGATAGGCATTACAGATATAGGTGCCGATAGGCATTTCAGATATAGTTGCCGATTGGCATTTTAAAAATAGGTGCCGATAGGCATTTCAGATATAGAAGCCGATAGGCATTTCAAATATCGGTGCCGATAGGCATTTCAGATATGGTTGCCGATAGGCGTTTCAAATATAGATACTGATAGGCATTAAATATGTAGTTTCCGATAGGCATTTCAAAAATAGGTGCCGATAGGCATTTCAGATATAGGTGCCGATAGGCATTTCAGATATAGTTGCAGATTGGCATTTTAAAAATAGGTGCCGATAGGCATTTCAGATATAGAAGCCGATAGGCATTTCAAATATAGGGGCCGATAGGCATTCCAGATATGGTTGCCGATAGGCATTTCAAATATAGGTGCTGATAGGTATTTCAGATGTAGTTTCCGATAGGCATTTCAAAAATAGGTGCCGATAGGCATTTCAGATACAGGTGCCGATAGGCACTTCAGATATAGTTGCCAATTGGCATTTTAAAAATAGGTGCCGATAGGCATTTCAGATATTGAAGCCGATAGGCATTTCAAATATAGGTGCCAATAGGCATTCCAGATATGGTTGCCGATAGGCATTTCAAATATAGGTGCTTATAGGCATTTCAGATGTAGTTTCCGATAGGCATTTCAAAAATAGGTGCCGATAGGCATTTCAGATATAGGTGCCGATAGGCATTTCAGATATAGTTGCCGATTGGCATTATAAAAATAGGTGCCGATAGGCATTTCAGATATAGAAGCCGATAGGCATTTCAAATATAGGTGCCGATTGGCATTCCAGATATGGTTGCCGATAGACATTTCAAAAATAGGTGCTGATAGGCAGTTCAGATGTAGTTTCCGATAGGTATTTCAAAAATTGGTGCCGATAGGCATTTCAGATGTAGATGCCGATAGGCATTTCAGATATAGTTGCCGATTGGCATTTTAAAAATAGGTGCCGATAGGCATTTCAGATATAGAAGCCGACAGGTATTTCAAATATAGGTGTCGATAGGCATTTCAGATATGGTTGCCGATAGGCATTTCAAATATAGGTGCTGATAGGCATTTCAGATGTAGTTTCCGATAGGCATTTCAAAAATAGGTGCCGATAGGCATTTCAGATATAGGTACCGATAGGCATTTCAGATATAATTGCCGATTGGCATTTTAAAAATAGGTGCCGATAGGCATTTCAGATGTAGGTGCCTATAGGCATATCAGATATAGTTGCCGATAGGCATATCAGATATAGTTGCCGATAGGCATTTAAAATATAGGTGCCGATAGGCATTTCAAATATAGGTGTCGATAGGCATTTCAGATATAAATGCCGAAAGGCATTTCAGATATAGGTGCCGATAGGCATTTCTGATGTGGTTGCCGATAGGCATTTCAAAAATAGGTGCCGATAGGCATTTCAGATATAGGTGCCGGTAGGCATTTCAGATATAATTGCCGATTGGCATTTTAAAAATAGGTGCCGATATGCATTTCAGATATAGAAGCCGATAGGCATTTCAAATATAGGTGCCGATAGGCATTCCAGACATGGTTGCCGATAGGCATTTAAATATAGGTGCTGATAGGCATTTCAGATGTAGTTTCCGATAGGCATTTCAAAAATAGGTGCCGATAGGCATTTCAGATATAGGTGCCGATAGGCATTTCAGATATAGTTGCCGATTGGCATTTTAAAAATAGGTGCCGATATGCATTTCAGATATAGAAGCCGATAGGCATTTCAAATATAGGTGCCGATAGGCATTCCAGATATGGTTGCCGATAGGCATTTAAATATAGGTGCTGATAGGCATTTCAGATGTAGTTTCCGATAGGCTTTTCAAAAATAGGTGCCGATAGGCATTTCAGATATAGGTGCCGATAGGCATATCAGATATAGTTGCCGATTGGAATTTTAAAAATAGGTGCCAATAGGCATTTCAGATATAGAAGCCGATAGGTATTTCAAATAGAGGTGTCGATAGGCATTTCAGATATGGTTGCTGATAGGCATTTCAAATATAGGTGCTGATAGGCATTTCAGATGTAGTTTCCGATAGGCATTTCAAAAATAGGTGCCGATAGGCATTTCCGATATAGGTGCCGATAGGCATTTCAGATATAGTTGCCGATTGGCATTTTTATAAAATAGGATCCGATAAGCATTTCATATGTAGTTTCCGATAGGCATTTCAAGAATAGGTGCCGATAGGCATTTATGATATAGGTGCCGATAGGCATATCAGATATAGTTGCCGATAGGCATATAAAATATAGGTGCCGATAGGCATTTCAAATATAGGTGTCGGTAGGCATTTCAGATATAAATGCCGAAAGGCATTTCAGATATAGGTGCCGATAGGCATTTCTGATGTGGTTGCCGATAGGCATTTCAAATATAGGTGCTGATAGGCATTTGAGATGTAGTTTCCGATAGGCATTTCAAAAATAGGTGCCGACAGGCATTTCAGATATAGGTGCCGATAGGCACTTCAGATATACTTGCCGATTGACATTTTAAAAATAGGTGCCGATAGGCATTTAAGATATAGAAGCCGATAGGCATTTCAAATATAGGTGCCAATAGGCATTCCAGATATGGTTGCCGATAGGCATTTCAAATATATGTGCTAATAGGCATTTCAGATGTAGTTTCCGATAGGCATTTCAAAAATAGGTGCCGATAGGCATTACAGATATAGGTGCCGATAGGCATTTCAGATATAGTTGCCGATTGGCATTTTAAAAATAGGTGCCGATAGGCATTTCAGATATAAGTGCCGATAGGCATTTCAAATATAGTTGCCGATTGGCATTTTAAAAATAGGTGCCGATAGGCATTTAAGATATAGAAGCCGATAGGCATTTCAAATATAGGTGCCAATAGGCATTCCAGATATGGTTGCCGATAGGCATTTCAAATATAGGTGCTGATAGGCATTTCAGATGTAGTTTCCGATAGGCATTTCAAAAATAGGTACCGATAGGCATTTCAAATATAGGTGCCGATAGGCATTCCAGATATGGTTGCCTATAGGCACTTCAAAAATAGGTGCCGATAGGCATTTCAGATATAGGTGCCGATAGGCACTTCAGATATAGTTGCCGATTGGCATTTTGAAAATAGGTGCCGATAGGCATTTAAGATATAGAAGCCGATAGGCATTTCAAATATAGGTGCCAATAGGCATTCCAGATATGGTTGCCGATAGGCATTTTAAATATATGTGCTGATAGGCATTTCAGATGTAGTTTCCGATAGGCATTTCAAAAATAGGTGCTGATAGGCATTTCAGATATAGGTGCCGATAGGCATTTCAGATATAGTTGCCGATTAGCATTTTTAAAATAGGTGCCGATAGGCATTTCAGATATAGAAGCCGATAGGCATTTCAAATATAGGTGCCGATAGGCATTCCAGATATGGTTGCCGATAGGCATTTCAAATATAGGTGCTGATAGGCATTTCAGATGTAGTTTCCGATAGGCATTTCAAAAATAGGTACCGATAGGCATTTCAAATATAGGTGCCGATAGGCATTCCAGATATGGTTGCCGATAGGCACTTCAAAAATAGGTGCCGATAGGCATTTCAGATATAGGTGCCGATAGGCATATCAGATATAGTTGCCGATTGGAATTTTAAAAATAGGTGCCAATAGGCATTTCAGATATAGAAGCCGATAGGTATTTCAAATAGAGGTGTCGATAGGCATTTCAGATATGGTTGCTGATAGGCATTTCAAATATAGGTGCTGATAGGCATTTCAGATGTAGTTTCCGATAGGCATTTCAAAAATAGGTGCCGATAGGCATTTCAGATATAGGTGCCGATAGGCATTTCAGATATAGTTGCCGATTGACATTTTTATAAAATAGGTGCCGATAGGCATTTCAGATATAGAAGCCGATAGGCATTATAAATATAGGTGCTGATAGGCATTCCAGATATGGGTGCCTATAGTCATTTCAAATATAGGTGCTGATAGGCATTTCAGATGTAGTTTCCGATAGGCATTTCAAAAATAGGTGCCGATAGGCATTTCAGATATAGGTGCCGATAGGCATTTCAGATATAGTTGCCGATTGGCATTTTAAAAATAGGTGCCGATAGGCATTTCAGATATAGAAGCCGATAGGTATTTCAAATATAGGTGTCGATAGGCATTTCAGATATGGTTGCTGATAGGCATTTCAAATATAGGTGCTGATAGGCATTTCAGATGTAGTTTCCGATTGGCATTTCAGATGTAGTTTCCGATAGGCATTTCAAAAATAGGTGCCGATAGGCATTTCAGATATAGGTGCCGATAGGCATTTCAGATATAGTTGCCGATTGGCATTTTTATAAAATAGGATCCGATAGGCATTTCATATGTAGTTTGCGATAGGCATTTCAAGAATAGGTGCCGATAGGCATTTATGATATAGGTGCCGATAGGCATATCAGATATAGTTGCCGATAGGCATATAAAATATAGGTGCCGATAGGCATTTCAAATATAGGTGTCGGTAGGCATTTCAGATATAAATGCCGAAAGGCATTTCAGATATAGGTGCCGATAGGCATTTCTGATGTGGTTGCCGATAGGCATTTCAAATATAGGTGCTGATAGGCATTTGAGATGTAGTTTCCGATAGGCATTTCAAAAATAGGTGCCGACAGGCATTTCAGATATAGGTGCCGATAGGCACTTCAGATATACTTGCCAAATGGCATTTTAAAAATAGGTGCCGATAGGCATTTAAGATATAGAAGCCGATAGGCATTTCAAATATAGGTGCCAATAGGCATTCCAGATATGGTTGCCGATAGGCATTTCAAATATATGTGCTAATAGGCATTTCAGATGTAGTTTCCGATAGGCATTTCAAAAATAGGTGCCGATAGGCATTACAGATATAGGTGCCGATAGGCATTTCAGATATAGTTGCCGATTGGCATTTTAAAAATAGGTGCCGATAGGCATTTCAGATATAAGTGCCGATAGGCATTTCAAATATAGTTGCCGATTGGCATTTTAAAAATAGGTGCCGATAGGCATTTAAGATATAGAAGCCGATAGGCATTTCAAATATAGGTGCCAATAGGCATTCCAGATATGGTTGCCGATAGGCATTTCAAATATAGGTGCTGATAGGCATTTCAGATGTAGTTTCCGATAGGCATTTCAAAAATAGGTACCGATAGGCATTTCAAATATAGGTGCCGATAGGCATTCCAGATATGGTTGCCGATAGGCACTTCAAAAATAGGTGCCGATAGGCATTTCAGATATAGGTGCCGATAGGCATTTCAGATATAGTTTTCGATTGGCATTTTAATAATAGGTGCCGATAGGCATTTCAGATATAGAAGCCGATAGGCATTTCAAATATAGGTGCCGATTGGCATTCCAGATATGGTTGCCGATAGACATTTCAAATATAGGTGCTGATAGGCATTTCAGATGTAGTTTCCGATAGGTATTTCAAAAATTGGTGCCGATAGGCATTTCAGATATAGGTGCCGATAGGCATTTCAGATATAGATGCCTATTGGCATTTTAAAAATAGGTGCCGATAGGCATTTCAGATATAGAAGCCGACAGGTATTTCAAATATAGGTGTCGATAGGCATTTCAGATATGGTTGCCGATAGGCATTTCAAATATAGGTGCTGATAGGCATTTCAGATGTAGTTTCCGATAGGCATTTCAAAAATAGGTCCCGATAGGCATTTCAGATATAGGTACCGATAGGCATTTCAGATATAGTTGCCGATTGGCATTTTAAAAGTAGGTGCCGATAGGCATTTCAGATGTAGTCTCCGATAGGCATTTCAAAAATAGGTGCCGATAGGCATTTCAGATATAGGTGCCTATAGGCATATCAGATATAGTTGCCGATAGGCATTTAAAATATAGGTGTTGATAGGCATTTCAAATATAGGTGTCGATATGCATTTCAGATATAAATGCCGAAAGGCATTTCAGATATAGGTGCCGATAGGCATTCCTGATGTGGTTGCCGATAGGCATTTCAAAAATAGGTGCCGATAGGCATTTCAGATATAGGTGCCGATAGGCATATCAGATATAGTTGCAGATAGGCATTTAAAATATAGGTGCCGATAGGCATTTCAAATATAGGTGTCGAGAGGCATTTCAGATATAAATGCAGAAAGGCATTTCAAATATAGGTGCCGATAGGCATTCCAGATATGGTTGCCGATAGGCATTTCAAAAATAGGTGCTGATAGGCATTTTAGATGTAGTTTCCGATAGGCATTTCAAAAATTGGTGCCGATAGGCATTTCAGATATAGGTGCCGATAGGCATTTCAGATATAGTTGCCGATTGGCATTTTAAAAATAGGTGCCGATAGGCATTTCAGATATAGAAGCCGATAGGCATTTCAAATATCGGTGCCGATAGGCATTTCAGATATGGTTGCCGATAGGCGTTTCAAATATAGATGCTGATAGGCATTAAATATGTAGTTTCCGATAGGCATTTCAAAAATAGGTGCCGATAGGCATTTCAGATATAGGTGCCGATAGGCATTTCAGATATAGTTGCAGATTGGCATTTTAAAAATAGGTGCCGATAGGCATTTCAGATATAGAAGCCGATAGGCATTTCAAATATAGGTGCCGATAGGCATTCCAGATATGGTTGAGGATAGGCATTTCAAATATAGGTGCTGATAGGCATTTCAGATGTTGTTTCCGATAGGCATTTCAAGAATAGGTGCCGATAGGCATTTCAGATATAGGTGCCGATAGGCATTTCAGATATAGTTGCCGATTGGCATTTTAATAATAGGTGCCGATAGGCATTTCAGATATAGAAGCCTATAGGCATTTCAAATATAGGTGCCGATAGGCATTCCAGATATGGTTGCCGATAGGCATTTCAAATATAGGTGCTGATAGGCATTTCAGATGTAGTTTCCGATAGGCATTTCTAAAATAGGTGCCGATAGGCATTTCAGATACAGGTGCCGATAGGCACTTCAGATATAGTTGCCAATTGGCATTTTAAAAATAGGTGCCGATAGGCATTTCAGATATTGAAGCCGATAGGCATTTCAAATATAGGTGCCAATAGGCATTCCAGATATGGTTGCCGATAGGCATTTCAAATATAGGTGCTTATAGGCATTTCAGATGTAGTTTCCGATAGGCATTTCAAAAATAGGTGCCGATAGGCATTTCAGATATAGGTGCCGATAGGCATTTCAGATATAGTTGCCGATTGGCATTATAAAAATAGGTGCCGATAGGCATTTCAGATATAGAAGCCGATAGGCATTTCAAATATAGGTGCCGATTGGCATTCCAGATATGGTTGCCGATAGACATTTCAAAAATAGGTGCTGATAGGCAGTTCAGATGTAGTTTCCGATAGGTATTTCAAAAATTGGTGCCGATAGGCATTTCAGATATAGGTGCCGATAGGCATTTCAGATATAGTTGCCGATTGGCATTTTAAAAATAGGTGCCGATAGGCATTTCAGATATAGAAGCCGACAGGTATTTCAAATATAGGTGTCGATAGGCATTTCAGATATGGTTGCCGATAGGCATTTCAAATATAGGTGCTGATAGGCATTTCAGATGTAGTTTCCGATAGGCATTTCAAAAATAGGTGCCGATAGGCATTTCAGATATAGGTACCGATAGGCTTTTCAGATATAATTGCCGATTGGCATTTTAAAAATAGGTGCCGATAGGCATTTCAGATGTAGGTGCCTATAGGCATATCAGATATAGTTGCCGATAGGCATATCAGATATAGTTGCCGATAGGCATTTAAAATATAGGTGCCGATAGGCATTTCAAATATAGGTGTCGATAGGCATTTCAGATATAAATGCCGAAAGGCATTTCAGATATAGGTGCCGATAGGCATTTCTGATGTGGTTGCCGATAGGCATTTCAAAAATAGATGCCGATAGGCATTTCAGATATAGGTGCCGATAGGCATTTCAGATATAGTTGCCGATTGGCATTTTAAAAATAGGTGCCGATATGCATTTCAGATATAGAAGCCGATAGGCATTTCAAATATAGGTGCCGATAGGCATTCCAGATATGGTTGCCGATAGGCATTTAAATATAGGTGCTGATAGGCATTTAAGATGTAGTTTCCGATAGGCATTTCTAAAATTGGTGCCGATAAGCATTTCAGATGTAGTTTCCGATAGGCATTTCAAAAATTGGTGCCGATAGGCATTTCAGATATAGGTGCCGATAGGCATTTCAGATATAGTTGCCGATTGGCATTTTAAAAATAGGTGCCGATAGGCATTTCAGATATAGAAGACGATAGGTATTTCAAATATAGGTGTCGATAGGCATTTCAGATATGGTTGCCGATTGGCATTTCAAATATAGGTGCTGATAGGCATTTCAGATGTAGTTTCCGATAGGCATTTCAAAAATAGGTGCCGATAGGCATTTCAGATATATGTGCTGATAGGCATTTCTGATAAGGTTGCCGATTGGCATTTTAAAAATAGGTGCCGATAGGCATTTCAGTTATAGAAGCCGATAGGTATTTCAAATATAGGTGCCGATAGGCATTCCAAATATGCTTGCCGATAGGCATTTTAAATATAGGTGCTGATGGGCATTTCAGATGTAGTTTCCGATAGGCATTTCAAAAATAGGTGCCGATAGGCATTTCAGATATAGGTGCCGATAGGCATTTCAGATATAGTTGCCTATTGGCATTTTAAAAATAAGTGCCGATAGGCATTTCAGATATAGAAGCCGATAGGTATTTCAAATATAGGTGTCGATAGGCATTTCAGATATGGTTGCCGATAGGCATTTCAAATATAGGTGCTGATAGGCATTTCAGATGTAGTTTCCGATAAACATTTCAAAAATATATGCCGATAGGCATTTCAGATATAGGTGCCGATAGGCATTTCAGATATAGTTGCCGATTGGCATTTTAAAAATAGGTGCCGATAGGCATTTCAGATATAGAAGCCGATAGGCATTTCAAATATAGGTGCCGATAGGCATTCCAGATATGGTTGCCGATAGGCATTTCAAATATAGGTGCTGATAGGCATTTCAGATGTCGTTTCCGATAGGCATTTAAAAAATCGGTACCGATAGGCATTTCAAATATATGTGCCAATAGGCATTCCAGATATGGTTGCCGATAGGCACTTCAAAAATAGGTGCCGATAGGCATTTCAGATATAGGTGCCGATAGGCACTTCAGATATAGTTGCCGATTGGCATTTTAAAAATAGGTGCTGATAGGCATTTAAGATATAGAAGCCGATAGGCATTTTAAATATAGGTGCCAATAGGCATTCCAGATATGGTTGCCGATAGGCATTTCAAATATATGTGCTGATAGGCATTTCAGATGTAGTTTCCGATAGGCATTTCAAAAATAGGTGCTGATAGGCATTTCAGATATAGGTGCCGATAGGCATTTCAGATATAGTTGCCGATTGGCATTTTAAAAATAGGTGCCGATAGGCATTTCAGATATAGTTGCCGATTGGCATTTTAAAAATAGGTGCCGATAGGCATTTCAGATATAGAAGCCGACAGGTATTTCAAATATAGGTGTCGATAGGCATTCCAGATATGGTTGCCGATAGGCATTTCAAATATAGGTGCTGATAGGCGTTTCAGATGTAGTTTCCGATAGGCATTTAAAAAATAAGTGCCGATAGGCATTTCAGATATAGGTGCCGATAGGCATTTCAGATATAGTTGCCGATTGGCATTTTAAAAATAGGTGACGATAGGCATTTCAAATATAGAAGCCGACAGGTATTTCAAATATAGGTGTCGATAGGCATTCCAGATATGGTTGCCGATAGGCATTTCAAATATAGGTGCTGATAGGCATTTCAGATGTAGTTTCCGATCAGCATTTCAAAAATAGGTGCCGATAGGCATTTCAGATATAGGTGCCGATAGGCATTTCAGATATAGTTGCCGATTGGCACTTTAAAAATAGGTGCCGATAGGCATTTCAGATATAGAAGCCGATAGGTATTTCAAATATAGGTGTCGATAGGCATTTCAGATATGGTTGCTGATAGGCATTTCAAATATAGGTGCTGATAGGCAATTCAGATGTAGTTTCCGATAGGCATTTCAGATGTAGTTTCCGATAGGCATTTCAAAAATAGGTGCCGATAGGCATTTCAGATATAGGTGCCGATAGGCATTTCAGATATAGTTGCCGATTGGCATTTTTATAAAATAGGATCCGATAGGCATTTCATATGTAGTTTCCGATAGGCATTTCAAGAATAGGTGCCGATAGGCATTTATGATATAGTTGCCGATAGGCATATCAGATATAGTTGCCGATAGGCATATAAAATATAGGTGCCGATAGGCATTTCAAATATAGGTGTCGGTAGGCATTTCAGATATAAATGCCGAAAGGCATTTCAGATATAGGTGCCGATAGGCATTTCTGATGGGGTTGCCGATAGGCATTTCAAATATAGGTGCTGATAGGCATTTGAGATGTAGTTTCCGATAGGCATTTCAAAAATAGGTGCCGACAGGCATTTCAGATATAGGTGCCGATAGGCACTTCAGATATACTTGCCGATTGGCATTTTAAAAATAGGTGCCGATAGGCATTTAAGATATAGAAGCCGATAGGCATTTCAAATATAGGTGCCAATAGGCTTTCTAGATATGGTTGCCGATAGGCATTTCAAATATATGTGCTAATAGGCATTTCAGATGTAGTTTCCGACAGGCATTTAAAAAATAGGTGCCGATAGGCATTTCAGATATAGGTGCCGATAGGCATTTCAAATATAGTTGCCGATTGGCATTTTAAAAATAGGTGCCGATAGGCATTTCAGATATAAGTGCCGATAGGCATTTCAAATATAGTTACCGATTGGCATTTTAAAAATAGGTACCGATAGGCATTTCAAATATAGATGCCGATAGGCATTCCAGATATGGTTGCCGATAGGCACTTCAAAAATAGGTGCCGATAGGCATTTCAGATATAGGTGCCGATAGGCACTTCAGATATAGTTGCCGATTGGCATTTTAAAAATAGGTGCTGATAGGCATTTAAGATATAGAAGCCGATAGGCATTTCAAATATAGGTGCCAATAGGCATTCCAGATATGGTTGCCGATAGGCATTTCAAATATATGTGCTGATAGGCATTTCAGATGTAGTTTCCGATAGGCATTTCAAAAATAGGTGCTGATAGGCATTTTAGATATAGGTGCCGATAGGCATTTCAGATATAGTTGCCGATTGGCATTTTAAAAATAGGTGCCGATAGGCATTTCAGATATAAGTGCCGATAGGCATTTCAGATATAGTTGCCGATTGGCATTTTAAAAATAGGTGCCGATAGGCATTTCAGATATAGAAGCCGACGGGTATTTCAAATATAGGTGTCGATAGGCATTCCAGATATGGTTGCCGATAGGCATTTCAAATATAGGTGCTGATAGGCATTTCAGATGTAGTTTCCGATAGGCATTTAAAAAATAAGTGCCGATAGGCATTTCAGATATAGGTGCCGATAGGCATTTCAGATATAGTTGCCGATTGGCATTTTAAAAATAGGTGACGATAGGCATTTCAGATATAGAAGCCGACAGGTATTTCAAATATAGGTGTCGATAGGCATTCCAGATATGGTTGCCGATAGGCATTTCAAATATAGGTGCTGATAGGCATTTCAGATGTGGTTTCCGATAGGCATATCAAAAATAAGTGCCGATAGGCATTTCAGATATAGGTGTCGATAGGCATTTCAGATATAGTTGCCGATTGGCATTTTAAAAATAGGTGCCGATCAGCATTTCAGATATAGAAGCCGACAAGTATTTCAAATATAGGTGTCGATAGGCATTCCAGATATGGTTGCCGATAGGCATTTCAAATATAGGTGCTGATAGGCATTTCAGATGTAGTTTCCGATAGGCATTTCTAAAATAAGTGCCGATAGGCATTTCAGATATAGGTGCCGATAGGCATTTCAGATATAGTTGCCGATTGGCATTTTAAAAATAGGTGCCGATAGGCATTTCAAATATAGGTGCCGATAGGCATTCCAGATATGGTTGCCAATAGGCAATTCAAATATAGGTGCTGATAGGCATTTCAGATGTAGTTTCCGATAGGCATTTCAAAAATTGGTGCCGATAGGCATTTCAGATATAGGTGCCGATAGGCATTTCAGATATAGTTGCCGATTGGCACTTTAAAAATAGGTGCCGATAGGAATTTCAGATATAGAAGCCGATAGGCATTTCAAATGTAGGTGTCGATAGGCATTTCAGATATAGTTGCTGATTGGCATTTTAAAAATAGGTGTCGATAGGCATTTCAGATATAGAAGCCGATAGGTATTTCAAATATAGGTGTCGATAGGCATTTCAGATATGTTTGCCGATAGGCATTTCAAATATAGGTGCTGATAGGCATTTCAGATGTAGTTTCCGATAGGCATTTCAAAAATAGGTGCCGATAGGCATTTCAGATATAGGTGCCGATAGGCATTTCAGATATAGTTGGCGATTGGCATTTTAAAAATAGGTGTCGATAGGCATTTCAGATATAGAAGCCGATAGGCATTTCAAATATAGGTGCCGATGGGCATTCCAGATATGGTTGCCGATAGGCATTTCAAATATAGGTGCTGATAGGCATTTCAGACGTAGTTTCCGATAGGCATTTTAAAAATAGGTGCCGATAAGCATTTCAGATGTAGTTTCCGATAGGCATTTCAAAAATTGGTGCCGATAGGCATTTCAGATATAGGTGCCGATAGGCATTTCAGATATAGTTGCCGATTGGCATTTTAAAAATAGGTGCCGATAGGCATTTCAGATATAGAAGACGATAGGTATTTCAAATATAGGTGTCGATAGGCATTTCAGATATGGTTGCCGATTGGCATTTCAAATATAGGTGCTGATAGGCATTTCAGATGTAGTTTCCGATAGGCATTTCAAAAATAGGTGCCGATAGGCATTTCAGATATATGTGCTGATAGGCATTTCTGATAAGGTTGCCGATTGGCATTTTAAAAATAGGTGCCGATAGGCATTTCAGTTATAGAAGCCGATAGGTATTTCAAATATAGGTGCCGATAGGCATTCCAAATATGGTTGCCGATAGGCATTTTAAATATAGGTGCTGATGGGCATTTCAGATGTAGTTTCCGATAGGCATTTCAAAAATAGGTGCCGATAGGCATTTCAGATATAGGTGCCGATAGGCATTTCAGATATAGTTGCCTATTGGCATTTTAAAAATAAGTGCCGATAGGCATTTCAGATATAGAAGCCGATAGGTATTTCAAATATAGGTGTCGATAGGCATTTCAGATATGGTTGCCGATAGGCATTTCAAATATAGGTGCTGATAGGCATTTCAGATGTAGTTTCCGATAAACATTTCAAAAATATATGCCGATAGGCATTTCAGATATAGGTGCCGATAGGCATTTCAGATATAGTTGCCGATTGGCATTTTAAAAATAGGTGCCGATAGGCATTTCAGATATAGAAGCCGATAGGCATTTCAAATATAGGTGCCGATAGGCATTCCAGATATGGTTGCCGATAGGCATTTCAAATATAGGTGCTGATAGGCATTTCAAAAATCGGTACCGATAGGCATTTCAAATATAGGTGCCGATAGGCATCCCAGATATGGTTGCCGATAGGCACTTCAAAAATAGGTGCCGATAGGCATTTCAGATATAGGTGCCGATAGGCACTTCAGATATAGTTGCCGATTGGCATTTTAAAAATAGGTGCTGATAGGCATTAAAGATATAGAAGCCGATAGGCATTTCAAATATAGGTGCCAATAGGCATTCCAGATATGGTTGCCGATAGGCATTTCAAATATATGTGCTGATAGGCATTTCAGATGTAGTTTCCGATAGGCATTTCAAAAATAGGTGCTGATAGGCATTTCAGATATAGGTGCCGATAGGCATTTCAGATATAGTTGCCGATTGGCATTTTAAAAATAGGTGCCGATAGGCATTTCAGATATAAGTGCCGATAGGCATTTCAGATATAGTTGCCGATTGGCATTTTAAAAATAGGTGCCGATAGGCATTTCAGATATAGAAGCCGACAGGTATTTCAAATATAGGTTTTGATAGGCATTCCAGATATGGTTGCCGATAGGCATTTCAAATATAGGTGCTGATAGGCATTTCAGATGTAGTTTCCGATAGGCATTTAAAAAATAAGTGCCGATAGGCATTTCAGATATAGGTGCCGATAGGCATTTCAGATATAGTTGCCGATTGGCATTTTAAAAATAGGTGACGATAGGCATTTCAGATATAGAAGCCGACAGGTATTTCAAATATAGGTGTCGATAGGCATTCCAGATATGGTTGCCGATAGGCATTTCAAATATAGGTGCTGATAGGCATTTCAGATGTGGTTTCCGATAGGCATATCAAAAATAAGTGCCGATAGGCATTTCAGATATAGGTGTCGATAGGCATTTCAGATATAGTTGCCGATTGGCATTTTAAAAATAGGTGCCGATCAGCATTTCAGATATAGAAGCCGACAAGTATTTCAAATATAGGTGTCGATAGGCATTCCAGATATGGTTGCCGATAGGCATTTCAAATATAGGTGCTGATAGGCATTTCAGATGTAGTTTCCGATAGGCATTTCTAAAATAAGTGCCGATAGGCATTTCAGATATAGGTGCCGATAGGCATTTCAGATATAGTTGCCGATTGGCATTTTAAAAATAGGTGCCGATAGGCATTTCAAATATAGGTGCCGATAGGCATTCCAGATATGGTTGCCAATGGCAATTCAAATATAGGTGCTGATAGACATTTCAGATGTAGTTTCCGATAGGCATTTTAAAAATTGGTGCCGATAGGCATTTCAGATATAGGTGCCGATAGGCATTTCAGATATAGTTGCCGATTGGCACTTTAAAAATAGGTGCCGATAGGAATTTCAGATATAGAAGCCGATAGGCATTTCAAATGTAGGTGTCGATAGGCATTTCAGATATAGTTGCCGATTGGCATTTTAAAAATAGGTGTCGATAGGCATTTCAGATATAGAAGCCGATAGGTATTTCAAATATAGGTGTCGATAGGCATTTCAGATATGTTTGCCGATAGGCATTTCAAATATAGGTGCTGATAGGCATTTCAGATGTAGTTTCCGATAGGCATTTCAAAAATAGGTGCCGATAGGCATTTCAGATATAGGTGCCGATAGGCATTTCAGATATAGTTGGCGATTGGCATTTTAAAAATAGGTGTCGATAGGCATTTCAGATATAGAAGCCGATAGGCATTTCAAATATAGGTGCCGATGGGCATTCCAGATATGGTTGCCGATAGGCATTTCAAATATAGGTGCTGATAGGCATTTCAGATGTAGTTTCCGATAGGCATTTTAAAAATAGGTGCCGATAAGCATTTCAGATGTAGTTTCCGATAGGCATTTCAAAAATTGGTGCCGATAGGCATTTCAGATATAGGTGCCGATAGGCATTTCAGATATAGTTGCCGATTGGCATTTTAAAAATAGGTGCCGATAGGCATTTCAGATATAGAAGACGATAGGTATTTCAAATATAGGTGTCGATAGGCATTTCAGATATGGTTGCCGATTGGCATTTCAAATATAGGTGCTGATAGGCATTTCAGATGTAGTTTCCGATAGGCATTTCAAAAATAGGTGCCGATAGGCATTTCAGATATATGTGCTGATAGGCATTTCTGATAAGGTTGCCGATTGGCATTTTAAAAATAGGTGCCGATAGGCATTTCAGTTATAGAAGCCGATAGGTATTTCAAATATAGGTGCCGATAGGCATTCCAAATATGGTTGCCGATAGGCATTTTAAATATAGGTGCTGATGGGCATTTCAGATGTAGTTTCCGATAGGCATTTCAAAAATAGGTGCCGATAGGCATTTCAGATATAGGTGCCGATAGGCATTTCAGATATAGTTGCCTATTGGCATTTTAAAAATAAGTGCCGATAGGCATTTCAGATATAGAAGCCGATAGGTATTTCAAATATAGGTGTCGATAGGCATTTCAGATATGGTTGCCGATAGGCATTTCAAATATAGGTGCTGATAGGCATTTCAGATGTAGTTTCCGATAAACATTTCAAAAATATATGCCGATAGGCATTTCAGATATAGGTGCCGATAGGCATTTCAGATATAGTTGCCGATTGGCATTTTAAAAATAGGTGCCGATAGGCATTTCAGATATAGAAGCCGATAGGCATTTCAAATATAGGTGCCGATAGGCATTCCAGATATGGTTGCCGATAGGCATTTCAAATATAGGTGCTGATAGGCATTTCAGATGTCGTTTCCGATAGGCATTTCAAAAATCGGTACCGATAGGCATTTCAAATATAGGTGCCGATAGGCATTCCAGATATGGTTGCCGATAGGCATTTCAAATATATGTGCTGATAGGCATTTCAGATGTAGTTTCCGATAGGCATTTCAAAAATAGGTGCCGATAGACATTTTAGATATAGGTGCCGATAGACATTTCAGATATAGTTGCCGATTGGCATTTTAAAAATAGGTTCCGATAGGCATTTCAGATATAAGTGCTGATAGGCATTTCAAATATAGTTGCCGATTGGCATTTTAAAAATAGGTGCCGATAGGCATTTCAGATTTAGAAGCCGACAGGTATTTCAAATATAGGTGTCGATAGGCATTCCAGATATGGTGGCCGATAGGCATTTCAAATATAGGTGCTGATAGGCATTTCAGTTGTAGTTTCCGATAGGCATTTCAAAAATAAGTGCCGATAGGCATTTTAGATATAGGTGCCGATAGGCATTTCAGATATAGTTGCCGATTGGCATTTTAAAAATGGGTGCCGATAGGCATTTCAGATATAGGTGCCGATGAGCACTTCAGATATAGTTGCCGATTGGCATTTTAAAAATAGGTGCCGATAGGCATTTAAGATATAGAAGCCGATAGGCATTTCAAATATAGGGTCCAATAGGCATTCCAGATATGGTTGCCGATAGGCATTTCAAATATATGTGCTGATAGGCATTTCAGATGTAGTTTCCGATAGGCATTTCAAAAATAGGTGCCGATAGGCATTTCAGATATAGGTGCCGATAGGCATTTCAGATATAGTTGCCGATTGGCATTTTAAAAATAGGTGCCGATAGGCATTTCAGATATAGAAGCCGACAGGTATTTCAAATATAGGTGTCGATAGGCATTCCAGATATTGTTGCCGATAGGCATTTCAAATATAGGTGCTGATAGGCATTTCAGATGTAGATTCCGATAGGCATTTCAAAAATAAGTGCCGATAGGCATTTCAGATATAGGTGCCGATAGGCATTTCAGATATAGTTGCCGATTGGCATTTTAAAAATAGGTGCCGATAGGCATTTCAGATATAGAAGCCAACAGGTATTTCAAATATAGGTGTCGATAGGCATTCCAGATATGGTTGCCGATAGGCATTTCAAATATAGGTGCTGATAGGCATTTCAGATGTAGTTTCCGATAGGCATTTCAAAAATAACTGCCGATAGGCATTTCAGATATAGGTGCCGATAGGCATTTCAGATATAGTTGCCGATTGGCATTTTAAAAATAAGTGCCGATAGGCATTTCAGATATAGAAGCCGACAGGTTTTTCAAATATAGGTGTCGATAGGCATTCCAGATATGGTTGCCGATAGGCATTTCAAATATAGGCGCTAATAGGCATTTCAGATGTAGTTTCCGATAGGCATTTCAAAAATTGGTGCCGATAGTCATTTCAGATATAGGTGCCGATAGGCATTTCAGATATAGAAGCCGATAGGTATTTCAAATATAGGTGTCGATAGGCTTTTTCAGATATGGTTGCCGATAGGCATTTCAAATATAGGTGCTGATACGCATTTCAGATGTAGTTTCCGATAGGCATTTCAAAAATATGTGCCGATAGACATTTCAGATATAGGTGCCGATAGGCATTTCAGATATAGTTGCCGATTGGCATTTTAAAAATAAGTGCCGATAGGCATTTCAGATATAGAAGCCGACAGGTTTTTCAAATATAGGTGTCGATAGGCATTCCAGGTATGGTTGACGATAGGCATTTCAAATATAGGCGCTAATAGGCATTTCAGATGTAGTTTCCGATAGGCATTTCAAAAATTTTTGCCGATAGGCATTTCAGATATACGTGCCGATAGGCATTTCAGATATAGTTGCCGATTGGCATTTTAAAAATAGGTGCCGATAGGCATTTCAGATATAGAAGTCGATAGGCATTTCAAATATAGGTGCCGATAGGCATTCCAGATATGGTTGCCGATAGGCATTTCAAACATAGGTGCTGATAAGCATTTCAGATGTAGTTTCCGATAGACATTTAAAAAATATGTGCCGATAGGCATTTCAGATATATAAGTGCCGATAGGCATTTCAGATATAGTTGCCAATTGGCATTTTAAAAATAGGTGCCGATAGGCATTTCAGATATAGAAGCCGATAGGCATTTCAAATATAGGTGCCGATAGGCATTCCAGATATGGTTGCCGATAGGCATTTCAAATATAGGTGCTGATAGGCATTTCAGATGTAGTTTCCGATAGGCATTTCAAAAATAGGTACCGATAGGCATTTCAAATATAGGTGCCGATAGGCATTCCAGATATGGTTGCCGATAGGCATTTTAAAAATAGGTGCCGATAGGCATTTCAGATATAGAAGTCGATAGGCATTTCAAATATAGGTGCCGATAGGCATTCCAGATATGGTTGCCGATAGGCATTTCAAATATGGGTGCTGATAGGCATTTTAGATGTAGTTTCCGATAGGCATTTAAAAAAATAGGTGCCGATAGGCATTTCAGATATAGAAGCCGATAGGCATTTCAAATATAGGTGCCGATAGGCATTCCAGATATGGTTGCCGATAGGCATTTCAAAAATAGGTGCCGATAGGCATTTCAGATATAGGTGCCGATAGGCACTTCAGATATAGTTGCCGATTGGCATTTTAAAAATATAGGTGCCGATAGGCATTTAAGATATAGAAGCCGATAGGCATTTCAAATATAGGTGCCAATAGGCATTCCAGATATGGTTGCCGATAGGCATTTCAAATATATGTGCTGATAGGCATTTCAGAAGTAGTTTCCGATAGGCATTTCAAAAATAGGTGCCGATAGGCATTTCAGATATAGGTGCCGATAGGCATTTCAGATATAGTTGCCGATTGGCATTTTAAAAATAGGTGCCGATAGGCATTTCAGATATAAGTGCCGATAGGCATTTCAGATATAGTTGCCGATAGCCATTTCAAATATAGGTGCTGATAGGCATTTCAGATGTAGTTTCCGATAGGCATATCAAAAATAAGTGCCGATAGGCATTTCAGATATAGGTGCCGATAGGCATTTCAGATATAGTTGCCGATTGGCAATTTAAAATTAGGTGCCGATAGGCATTTCAGATATAGAAGCCGACAGGTATTTCAAATATAGGTGTCGATAGGCATTCCAGATATGGTTGCCGATAGGCATTTCAAATATAGGTGCTGATAGGCATTTCAGATGTAGTTGCCGATAGGCATTTCAAAAATAGGTGCCGATAGGCATTTCAGATATAGGTGCCGATAGGCATTTCAGATATAGGTGTCGATAGGCATTTCAGATATAGTTGCCGATTGGCATTTTAAAAATAGGTGCCGATAGGCATTTCAGATATAGAAGCCGATAGGCATTTCAAATACAGGTGCCGATAGGCATTCCAGATATGGTTGCCGATAGGCATTTCAAATATAGGTGCTGATAGGCATTTCAGATGTAGTTGCCGATAGGCATTTCAAAAATAGGTGCCGATAGGCATTTCAGATATAAGTGCCGATAGGCATTTTAGATATAGGTGCCGATAGGCATTTCAGATATAGTTGCCGATTGGCATTTTAAAAATAGGTGCCGATAGGCATTTCAGATATAGTTGCCGATTGGCATTTTAAAAATAGGTGCCGATAGGCATTTCAGATATAAGTGCCGATAGGCATTTCAGATATAGTTGCCGATTGGCATTTTAAAAATAGGTGCCGATAGGCATTTCAGATATAGAAGCCGACAGGTATTTCAAATATAAATGTCGATAGGCATTCCAGATATGGTTGCCGATAGGCATTTCAAATATAGGTGCTGATAGGCATTTCAGATGTAGTTTCCGATAGGCATATCAAAAATAAGTGCCGATAGGCATTTCAGATATAGGTGCCGATAGGCATTTCAGATATAGTTGCCGATTGGCAATTTAAAAATAGGTGCCGATAGGCATTTCAGATATAGAAGCCGACAGGTATTTCAAATATAGGTGTCGATAGGCATTCCAGATATGGTTGCCGATAGGCATTTCAAATATAGGTGCTGATAGGCATTTCAGATGTAGTTGCCGATAGGCATTTCAAAAATAGGTGCCGATAGGCATTTCAGATATAGGTGCCGAAAGGCATTTCAGATATCATTGCCGATAGGCATTTTCAAAATAGGTGCCGATAGGCATTTCAGATATAGGTGCCGATAGGCATATCAGATATAGTTGCCGATAGGCATTTAAAATATAGGTGCCGATAGGCATTTCAAATATAAGTGTCGATAGGCATTTCAGATATAAATGCCGAAAGGCATTTCAGATATAGGTGCCGATAGGCATTTCTGATGTGGTTGCCGTTTGGCATTTTAAAAATAGGTGCCAATAGGCATTTCAGATATAGAAGCCGATAGGCATTTCAAATATAGGTGCCGATAGGCATTCCAGTTATGGTTGCCGATAGGCATTTCAAATATAGGTACTGATAGGCATTTCAGATGTAGTTTCCGATAGGCATTTCAAAAATTGGTGCCGATAGGCATTTCAGATATAGGTGCCGATAGGCATTTCAAATATAGTTGCCTATTGGCATTTCAGATATAGTTGCCGATTGGCATTTTAAAAATAGGTGCCGATAGGCATTTCAGATATAGAAGCCGATAAGTATTTCAAATATAGGTGTCGATAGGCATTTCAGATATGGTTGCCATTAGGCATTTCAAATATAGGTGCTGATAGACATTTGAGATGTAGTTTACGATAGGCATTTCAAAAATAGGTGCCGGAAGGCATTTCAGATATAGGTGCCGATAGGCATTTCAGATATAGTTGCCGAGTGGCATTTTAAAAATAGGTGCCGATAGGCATTTCAGATATAGAAGCCGATAGGCATTTCAAATATAGGTGCCGATAGGTATTCCAGATATGGTTGCCGATAGGCATTTCAAATATAGGTGCTGATAGGCATTTCA
The DNA here is from genome assembly GCA_034508555.1 of Venustoraphidia nigricollis. Lineage (NCBI taxonomy): Eukaryota > Metazoa > Arthropoda > Insecta > Raphidioptera > Raphidiidae > Venustoraphidia > Venustoraphidia nigricollis. The sequence continues at coordinate 40,158 of JAVRKA010000617.1, forward strand.
GATGTAGTTTCCGATAGGCATTTTAAAAATTGGTGCCGATAGGTATTTCAGATATAGGTGCCGATAGGCATTTCAGATATATTTGCCGATTGGCATTTTAAAAATAGGTGCCGATAGGCATTTCAGATATAGAAGCCGATAGATATTTCAAATATAGGTGTCGATAGGCATTTTAGATATGTTTGCCGATAGGCATTTCAAATATAGGTGCTGATAGGCATTTCAGATGAAGTTTCCGATAGGCATTTCAAAAATAGGTGCCGATAGGCATTTCAGATATAGGTGCCGATAGGCATTTCAGATATAGTTGCCGATTGGCATTTTAAAAATAGGTGCCGATAGGCATTTCAGATATAGAAGCCGATAGGCATTTCAAATATAGGTGCCGATAGGCATTCCAGATATGGTTGCCGATAGGCATTTCAAATATAGGTGCTGATAGGCATTTCAGATGTAGTTTCCGATAGGCATTTCAAAAATTGGTGCTGATAGGCATTTTAGATATAGGTGCCGATAGGCATTTCAGATATAGTTGCCGATTAACATTTTAAAAATAGGTGCCGATGGGCATTTGAGATATAGAAGCCGATAGGCATTTCAAATATAGGTGCCGATAGGCATTCCAGATATGGTGTCCGATAGGCATTTCAAATATAGGTGCTGATAGGCATTTTAGATGTAGTTTCCGATAGACATATAAAAAATAGGTGCCGATAGGCATTTCAGATATATTAGTGCCGATAGGCATTTCAGATATAGTTGCCAATTGGCATTTTAAAAATAGGTGCCGATAGGCATTTCAGATATAGAAGCCGATAGGCATTTCAAATATAGGTGCCGATAGGCATTCCAGATATGGTTGCCGATAGGCATTTCAAATATTGGTGCTGATAGGCATTTCAGATGTAGTTTCCGATTGCATTTCAAAAATAGGTACCGATAGGCATTTCAAATATAGGTGCCGATAGGCATTCCAGATATGGTTGCCGATAGGCATTTCAAAAATAGGTGCCGATAGGCATTTCAGATATAGGTGCCGATAGGCACTTCAGATATAGTTGCCGATTGGTATTTTAAAAATAAGTGCCGATAGGCATTTAAGATATAGAAGCCGATAGGCATTTCAAATATAGGTGCCAATAGGCATTCCAGATATGGTTGCCGATAGGCATTTCAAATATATGTGCTGATAGGCATTTCAGATGTAGTTTCCGATAGGCATTTCAAAAATAGGTGCCGATAGGCATTTCAGATATAGGTGCCGATAGGCATTTCAGATATAGTTGCCGATTGGCATTTTAAAAATAGGTGCCGTTAGGCATTTCAGATATAGGTGCCGATAGGCATTTCAGATATAGTTGCCGATTGGCATTTTAAAAATAGGTGCCGAAAGGCATTTCAGATGTAGTTTCCGATAGGCATTTCAAAAATAGGTGCCGATAGGTATTTCAGATATAGGTGCCGATAGGCATTTCAGATATAGTTGCCGATTGGCATTTTAAAAATAGGTGCCGATAGGCATTTCAGATATAGAAGCCGATAGGTATTTCAAATATAGGTGTCGATAGGCATTTCAGATATGGTTGCCGTTAGGCATTTCAAATATAGGTGCTGATAGGCATTTCAGATGTAGTTTCCGATAGGCATTTCAAAAATAGGTGCCGATAGGCATTTCAGATATAGATGCCGATAGGCATTTTAGATATAGTTGCCGATTGGCATTTTAAAAATAGGTGCCGATAGACATTTCAGATGTAGTTTCCGATAGGCATTTCAAAAATAGAGTCCGATAGGCATTTTAGATATAGGTGCCGATAGGCATATCAGATATAGTTGCCGATAGGCATTTAAAATATAGTTGCCGATAGGCATTTTAAATATAGGTGTCGATGGTCATTTCAGATATAAATTCAGAAAGGCTTTTCAGATATAGGTGCCGATAGGCATTTCTGATGTGGTTGCCGATAGGCATTTCAAATATAGGTGCTGATAGGCATTTCAGATGTAGTTTCCGATAGGCATTTCAAAAATAGGTGCCGATAGGCATTTCAGATATAGGTGCCGATAGGCACTTCAGATATAGTTGCCGATTGGCATTTTAAAAATAGGTGTCGATAGGCATTTCAGATATTGAAGCCGATATGCATTTCAAATATAGGTGCCAATAGGCATTCCAGATATGTTTGCCGATAGGCATTTCAAATATAGGTGCTGTTAGGCATTTCAGATGAAGTTTCCGATAGGCATTTCAAAAATAGGTGCCGATAGGCATTTTAGATATAGGTGCCGATAGGCATTTCAGATATAGTTGCCGATTGGCATTTTAAAAATAGGTGCCGATAGGCATTTCAGATATAGAAGCCGATAGGCATTTCAAATATAGGTGCCGATAGGCATTCCAGATATGGTTGCCGATAGGCATTTCAAATATAGGTGCTGATAGGCATTTCAGATGTAGTTTCCGATAGGCATTTCAAAAATTGGTGCTGATAGGCATTTCAGATATAGGTGCCGATAGGCATTTCAGATATAGTTGCCGATTAACATTTTAAAAATAGGTGCCGATGGGCATTTGAGATATAGAAGCCGATAGGCATTTCAAATATAGGTGCCGATAGGCATTCCAGATATGGTTGCCGATAGGCATTTTAAATATAGGTGCTGATAGGCATTTCAGATGTAGTTTCCGATAGGCATTTCAAAAATAGGTGCCGATAGGCATTTCAGATATATGTGCTGATAGGCATTTCTGATAAGGTTGCCGATTGGCATTTTAAAAATAGGTGCCGATAGGCATTTCAGTTATAGAAGCCGATAGGTATTTCAAATATAGGTGCCGATAGGCATTCCAAATATGGTTGCCGATAGGCATTTTAAATATAGGTGCTGATGGGCATTTCAGATGTAGTTTCCGATAGGCATTTCAAAAATAGGTGCCGATAGGCATTTCAGATATAGGTGCCGATAGGCATTTCAGATATAGTTGCCTATTGGCATTTTAAAAATAAGTGCCGATAGGCATTTCAGATATAGAAGCCGATAGGTATTTCAAATATAGGTGTCGATAGGCATTTCAGATATGGTTGCCGATAGGCATTTCAAATATAGGTGCTGATAGGCATTTCAGATGTAGTTTCCGATAAACATTTCAAAAATATATGCCGATAGGCATTTCAGATATAGGTGCCGATAGGCATTTCAGATATAGTTGCCGATTGGCATTTTAAAAATAGGTGCCGATAGGCATTTCAGATATAGAAGCCGATAGGCATTTCAAATATAGGTGCCGATAGGCATTCCAGATATGGTTGCCGATAGGCATTTCAAATATAGGTGCTGATAGGCATTTCAGATGTCGTTTCCGATAGGCATTTCAAAAATCGGTACCGATAGGCATTTCAAATATAGGTGCCGATAGGCATTCCAGATATGGTTGCCGATAGGCATTTCAAATATATGTGCTGATAGGCATTTCAGATGTAGTTTCCGATAGGCATTTCAAAAATAGGTGCCGATAGACATTTTAGATATAGGTGCCGATAGACATTTCAGATATAGTTGCCGATTGGCATTTTAAAAATAGGTTCCGATAGGCATTTCAGATATAAGTGCTGATAGGCATTTCAAATATAGTTGCCGATTGGCATTTTAAAAATAGGTGCCGATAGGCATTTCAGATTTAGAAGCCGACAGGTATTTCAAATATAGGTGTCGATAGGCATTCCAGATATGGTGGCCGATAGGCATTTCAAATATAGGTGCTGATAGGCATTTCAGTTGTAGTTTCCGATAGGCATTTCAAAAATAAGTGCCGATAGGCATTTTAGATATAGGTGCCGATAGGCATTTCAGATATAGTTGCCGATTGGCATTTTAAAAATGGGTGCCGATAGGCATTTCAGATATAGGTGCCGATGAGCACTTCAGATATAGTTGCCGATTGGCATTTTAAAAATAGGTGCCGATAGGCATTTAAGATATAGAAGCCGATAGGCATTTCAAATATAGGGTCCAATAGGCATTCCAGATATGGTTGCCGATAGGCATTTCAAATATATGTGCTGATAGGCATTTCAGATGTAGTTTCCGATAGGCATTTCAAAAATAGGTGCCGATAGGCATTTCAGATATAGGTGCCGATAGGCATTTCAGATATAGTTGCCGATTGGCATTTTAAAAATAGGTGCCGATAGGCATTTCAGATATAGAAGCCGACAGGTATTTCAAATATAGGTGTCGATAGGCATTCCAGATATTGTTGCCGATAGGCATTTCAAATATAGGTGCTGATAGGCATTTCAGATGTAGATTCCGATAGGCATTTCAAAAATAAGTGCCGATAGGCATTTCAGATATAGGTGCCGATAGGCATTTCAGATATAGTTGCCGATTGGCATTTTAAAAATAGGTGCCGATAGGCATTTCAGATATAGAAGCCAACAGGTATTTCAAATATAGGTGTCGATAGGCATTCCAGATATGGTTGCCGATAGGCATTTCAAATATAGGTGCTGATAGGCATTTCAGATGTAGTTTCCGATAGGCATTTCAAAAATAACTGCCGATAGGCATTTCAGATATAGGTGCCGATAGGCATTTCAGATATAGTTGCCGATTGGCATTTTAAAAATAAGTGCCGATAGGCATTTCAGATATAGAAGCCGACAGGTTTTTCAAATATAGGTGTCGATAGGCATTCCAGATATGGTTGCCGATAGGCATTTCAAATATAGGCGCTAATAGGCATTTCAGATGTAGTTTCCGATAGGCATTTCAAAAATTGGTGCCGATAGTCATTTCAGATATAGGTGCCGATAGGCATTTCAGATATAGAAGCCGATAGGTATTTCAAATATAGGTGTCGATAGGCTTTTTCAGATATGGTTGCCGATAGGCATTTCAAATATAGGTGCTGATACGCATTTCAGATGTAGTTTCCGATAGGCATTTCAAAAATATGTGCCGATAGACATTTCAGATATAGGTGCCGATAGGCATTTCAGATATAGTTGCCGATTGGCATTTTAAAAATAAGTGCCGATAGGCATTTCAGATATAGAAGCCGACAGGTTTTTCAAATATAGGTGTCGATAGGCATTCCAGGTATGGTTGACGATAGGCATTTCAAATATAGGCGCTAATAGGCATTTCAGATGTAGTTTCCGATAGGCATTTCAAAAATTTTTGCCGATAGGCATTTCAGATATACGTGCCGATAGGCATTTCAGATATAGTTGCCGATTGGCATTTTAAAAATAGGTGCCGATAGGCATTTCAGATATAGAAGTCGATAGGCATTTCAAATATAGGTGCCGATAGGCATTCCAGATATGGTTGCCGATAGGCATTTCAAACATAGGTGCTGATAAGCATTTCAGATGTAGTTTCCGATAGACATTTAAAAAATATGTGCCGATAGGCATTTCAGATATATAAGTGCCGATAGGCATTTCAGATATAGTTGCCAATTGGCATTTTAAAAATAGGTGCCGATAGGCATTTCAGATATAGAAGCCGATAGGCATTTCAAATATAGGTGCCGATAGGCATTCCAGATATGGTTGCCGATAGGCATTTCAAATATAGGTGCTGATAGGCATTTCAGATGTAGTTTCCGATAGGCATTTCAAAAATAGGTACCGATAGGCATTTCAAATATAGGTGCCGATAGGCATTCCAGATATGGTTGCCGATAGGCATTTTAAAAATAGGTGCCGATAGGCATTTCAGATATAGAAGTCGATAGGCATTTCAAATATAGGTGCCGATAGGCATTCCAGATATGGTTGCCGATAGGCATTTCAAATATGGGTGCTGATAGGCATTTTAGATGTAGTTTCCGATAGGCATTTAAAAAAATAGGTGCCGATAGGCATTTCAGATATAGAAGCCGATAGGCATTTCAAATATAGGTGCCGATAGGCATTCCAGATATGGTTGCCGATAGGCATTTCAAAAATAGGTGCCGATAGGCATTTCAGATATAGGTGCCGATAGGCACTTCAGATATAGTTGCCGATTGGCATTTTAAAAATAGGTGCCGATAGGCATTTAAGATATAGAAGCCGATAGGCATTTCAAATATAGGTGCCAATAGGCATTCCAGATATGGTTGCCGATAGGCATTTCAAATATATGTGCTGATAGGCATTTCAGAAGTAGTTTCCGATAGGCATTTCAAAAATAGGTGCCGATAGGCATTTCAGATATAGGTGCCGATAGGCATTTCAGATATAGTTGCCGATTGGCATTTTAAAAATAGGTGCCGATAGGCATTTCAGATATAAGTGCCGATAGGCATTTCAGATATAGTTGCCGATAGCCATTTCAAATATAGGTGCTGATAGGCATTTCAGATGTAGTTTCCGATAGGCATATCAAAAATAAGTGCCGATAGGCATTTCAGATATAGGTGCCGATAGGCATTTCAGATATAGTTGCCGATTGGCAATTTAAAATTAGGTGCCGATAGCATTTCAGATATAGAAGCCGACAGGTATTTCAAATATAGGTGTCGATAGGCATTCCAGATATGGTTGCCGATAGGCATTTCAAATATAGGTGCTGATAGGCATTTCAGATGTAGTTGCCGATAGGCATTTCAAAAATAGGTGCCGATAGGCATTTCAGATATAGGTGCCGATAGGCATTTCAGATATAGGTGTCGATAGGCATTTCAGATATAGTTGCCGATTGGCATTTTAAAAATAGGTGCCGATAGGCATTTCAGATATAGAAGCCGATAGGCATTTCAAATACAGGTGCCGATAGGCATTCCAGATATGGTTGCCGATAGGCATTTCAAATATAGGTGCTGATAGGCATTTCAGATGTAGTTGCCGATAGGCATTTCAAAAATAGGTGCCGATAGGCATTTCAGATATAAGTGCCGATAGGCATTTTAGATATAGGTGCCGATAGGCATTTCAGATATAGTTGCCGATTGGCATTTTAAAAATAGGTGCCGATAGGCATTTCAGATATAGTTGCCGATTGGCATTTTAAAAATAGGTGCCGATAGGCATTTCAGATATAAGTGCCGATAGGCATTTCAGATATAGTTGCCGATTGGCATTTTAAAAATAGGTGCCGATAGGCATTTCAGATATAGAAGCCTACAGGTATTTCAAATATAAATGTCGATAGGCATTCCAGATATGGTTGCCGATAGGCATTTCAAATATAGGTGCTGATAGGCATTTCAGATGTAGTTTCCGATAGGCATATCAAAAATAAGTGCCGATAGGCATTTCAGATATAGGTGCCGATAGGCATTTCAGATATAGTTGCCGATTGGCAATTTAAAAATAGGTGCCGATAGGCATTTCAGATATAGAAGCCGACAGGTATTTCAAATATAGGTGTCGATAGGCATTCCAGATATGGTTGCCGATAGGCATTTCAAATATAGGTGCTGATAGGCATTTCAGATGTAGTTGCCGATAGGCATTTCAAAATAGGTGCCGATAGGCATTTCAGATATAGGTGCCGAAAGCATTTCAGATATCATTGCCGATAGCATTTTCAAAATAGGTGCCGATAGGCATTTCAGATATAGGTGCCGATAGGCATATCAGATATAGTTGCCGATAGGCATTTAAAATATAGGTGCCGATAGGCATTTCAAATATAAGTGTCGATAGGCATTTCAGATATAAATGCCGAAAGGCATTTCAGATATAGGTGCCGATAGGCATTTCTGATGTGGTTGCCGTTTGGCATTTTAAAAATAGGTGCCAATAGGCATTCAGATATAGAAGCCGATAGGCATTTCAAATATAGGTGCCGATAGGCATTCCAGTTATGGTTGCCGATAGGCATTTCAAATATAGGTACTGATAGCATTTCAGATGTAGTTCCGATAGGCATTTCAAAAATTGGTGCCGATAGGCAATTTCAGATATAGGTGCCGATAGGCATTTCAAATATAGTTGCCTATTGGCATTTCAGATATAGTTGCCGATTGCATTTTAAAAATAGGTGCCGATAGGCATTTCAGATATAGAAGCCGATAAGTATTTCAAATATAGGTGTCGATAGGCATTTCAGATATGGTTGCCATTAGGCATTTCAAATATAGGTGCTGATAGACATTTGAGATGTAGTTTACGATAGGCATTTCAAAAATAGGTGCCGGAAGGCATTTCAGATATAGGTGCCGATAGGCATTTCAGATATAGTTGCCGAGTGGCATTTTAAAAATAGGTGCCGATAGGCATTTCAGATATAGAAGCCGATAGGCATTTCAAATATAGGTGCCGATAGGTATTCCAGATATGGTTGCCGATAGGCATTTCAAATATAGGTGCTGATAGGCATTTCAGATGTAGTTTCCGATAGGCATTTTAAAAATTGGTGCCGATAGGTATTTCAGATATAGGTGCCGATAGGCATTTCAGATATATTTGCCGATTGGCATTTTAAAAATAGGTGCCGATAGGCATTTCAGATATAGAAGCCGATAGATATTTCAAATATAGGTGTCGATAGGCATTTTAGATATGTTTGCCGATAGGCATTTCAAATATAGGTGCTGATAGGCATTTCAGATGAAGTTTCCGATAGGCATTTCAAAAATAGGTGCCGATAGGCATTTCAGATATAGGTGCCGATAGGCATTTCAGATATAGTTGCCGATTGGCATTTAAAAAATAGGTGCCGATAGGCATTTCAGATATAGAAGCCGATAGGCATTTCAAATATAGGTGCCGATAGGCATTCCAGATATGGTTGCCGATAGGCATTTCAAATATAGGTGCTGATAGGCATTTCAGATGTAGTTTCCGATAGGCATTTCAAAAATTGGTGCTGATAGGCATTTTAGATATAGGTGCCGATAGGCATTTCAGATATAGTTGCCGATTAACATTTTAAAAATAGGTGCCGATGGGCATTTGAGATATAGAAGCCGATAGGCATTTCAAATATAGGTGCCGATAGGCATTCCAGATATGGTGTCCGATAGGCATTTCAAATATAGGTGCTGATAGGCATTTTAGATGTAGTTTCCGATAGACATATAAAAAATAGGTGCCGATAGGCATTTCAGATATATTAGTGCCGATAGGCATTTCAGATATAGTTGCCAATTGGCATTTTAAAAATAGGTGCCGATAGGCATTTCAGATATAGAAGCCGATAGGCATTTCAAATATAGGTGCCGATAGGCATTCCAGATATGGTTGCCGATAGGCATTTCAAATATTGGTGCTGATAGGCATTTCAGATGTAGTTTCCGATTGCATTTCAAAAATAGGTACCGATAGGCATTTCAAATATAGGTGCCGATAGGCATTCCAGATATGGTTGCCGATAGGCATTTCAAAAATAGGTGCCGATAGGCATTTCAGATATAGGTGCCGATAGGCACTTCAGATATAGTTGCCGATTGGTATTTTAAAAATAAGTGCCGATAGGCATTTAAGATATAGAAGCCGATAGGCATTTCAAATATAGGTGCCAATAGGCATTCCAGATATGGTTGCCGATAGGCATTTCAAATATATGTGCTGATAGGCATTTCAGATGTAGTTTCCGATAGGCATTTCAAAAATAGGTGCCGATAGGCATTTCAGATATAGGTGCCGATAGGCATTTCAGATATAGTTGCCGATTGGCATTTTAAAAATAGGTGCCGTTAGGCATTTCAGATATAGGTGCCGATAGGCATTTCAGATATAGTTGCCGATTGGCATTTTAAAAATAGGTGCCGAAAGGCATTTCAGATGTAGTTTCCGATAGGCATTTCAAAAATAGGTGCCGATAGGTATTTCAGATATAGGTGCCGATAGGCATTTCAGATATAGTTGCCGATTGGCATTTTAAAAATAGGTGCCGATAGGCATTTCAGATATAGAAGCCGATAGGTATTTCAAATATAGGTGTCGATAGGCATTTCAGATATGGTTGCCGTTAGGCATTTCAAATATAGGTGCTGATAGGCATTTCAGATGTAGTTTCCGATAGGCATTTCAAAAATAGGTGCCGATAGGCATTTCAGATATAGATGCCGATAGGCATTTTAGATATAGTTGCCGATTGGCATTTTAAAAATAGGTGCCGATAGACATTTCAGATGTAGTTTCCGATAGGCATTTCAAAAATAGTGTCCGATAGGCATTTTAGATATAGGTGCCGATAGGCATATCAGATATAGTTGCCGATAGGCATTTAAAATATAGTTGCCGATAGGCATTTTAAATATAGGTGTCGATGGTCATTTCAGATATAAATTCAGAAAGGCTTTTCAGATATAGGTGCCGATAGGCATTTCTGATGTGGTTGCCGATAGGCATTTCAAATATAGGTGCTGATAGGCATTTCAGATGTAGTTTCCGATAGGCATTTCAAAAATAGGTGCCGATAGGCATTTCAGATATAGGTGCCGATAGGCACTTCAGATATAGTTGCCGATTGGCATTTTAAAAATAGGTGTCGATAGGCATTTCAGATATTGAAGCCGATATGCATTTCAAATATAGGTGCCAATAGGCATTCCAGATATGTTTGCCGATAGGCATTTCAAATATAGGTGCTGTTAGGCATTTCAGATGAAGTTTCCGATAGGCATTTCAAAAATAGGTGCCGATAGGCATTTTAGATATAGGTGCCGATAGGCATTTCAGATATAGTTGCCGATTGGCATTTTAAAAATAGGTGCCGATAGGCATTTCAGATATAGAAGCCGATAGGCATTTCAAATATAGGTGCCGATAGGCATTCCAGATATGGTTGCCGATAGGCATTTCAAATATAGGTGCTGATAGGCATTTCAGATGTAGTTTCCGATAGGCATTTCAAAAATTGGTGCTGATAGGCATTTCAGATATAGGTGCCGATAGGCATTTCAGATATAGTTGCCGATTAACATTTTAAAAATAGGTGCCGATGGGCATTTGAGATATAGAAGCCGATAGGCATTTCAAATATAGGTGCCGATAGCCATTCCAGATATGGTTGCCGATAGGCATTTCAAATATAGGTGCTGATAGGCATTTCAGATGTAGTTTCCGATAGGCATTTCAAAAATAGGTGCCGATAGGAATTTCAGATATAGGTGCCGATAGGCATTTCAGATATAGTTGCCAATTGGCATTTTAAAAATAGGTGCCGATGGGCATTTCAGATATAGAAGCCGATAGGCGTTTCAAATAGAGGTGCCGATAGGCATTCAAGATATGGTTGCCGATAGGCATTTCAAATATAGGTGCTGATAGGCATTTCAGATGTAGCTTCCGATAGGCATTTCAAAAATTGGTGCCGATAGGCATTTCAGATATAGAAGCCGATAGGCATTTCAAATATAGGTGCCGATAGGCATTCCAGATATGGTTGCCGATAGGCATTTCAAATATAGGTGCTGATAGGCATTTCAGATGCAGTTTCCGATAGGCATTTCAAAAATAGGTACCGATAGGCATTTCAAATATAGGTGCCGATAGGCATTCCAGATATGGTTGCCGATAGGCATTTCAAAAATAGGTGCCGATAGGCATTTCAGATATAGGTGCCGATAGGCACTTCAGATATAGTTGCCGATTGGCATTTTAAAAATAGGTGCCGATAGGCATTTAAGATATAGAAGCCGATAGGCATTTCAAATATAGGTGCCAATAGGCATTCCAGATATGGTTTCCGATAGGCATTTCAAAAATAGGTGCCCATAGGCATTTCAGATATAGGTGCCGATAGGCACTTCAGATATAGTTGCCGATTGGCATTTTAAAAATAGGTGATGATAGGCATTTAAGATATAGAAGCCGATAGGCATTTCAAATAAATGTGCCAATAGGCATTCCAGATATGGTTGCCGATAGGCATTTCAAATATATGTGCTGATAGGGATTTCAGATGTTGTTTCCGATAGGCATTTCAAAAATAGGTGCCGATAGGCATTTCAGATATAGGTGCCGATAAGCATTTCAGATATAGTTGCCGATTGGCATTTTAAAAATAGGTGCCGATAGGCATTTCAGATATAAGTGCCGATAGGCATTTCAGATATAGTTGCCGAATGGCATTTTAAAAATAGGTGCCGATAGGCATTTCAGATATAGAAGCCGACAGGTATTTCAAATATAGGTGTCGATAGGCATTCCAGATATGGTTGCCGATAGGCATTTCAAATATAGGTGCTGATAGGCATTTCAGATGTAGTTTCCGATTGGCATTTCAAAAATAAGTGCCGATAGGCATTTCAGATATAGGTGCCGATAGGCATTTCAGATATAGTTGCCGATTGGCATTTTAAAAATAGGTGCCGATAGGCATTTCAGATATAGAAGCCGACAGGTATTTCAAATATAGGTGTCGATAGGCATTCCAGATATGGTTGCCGATAGGCATTTCAAATAGAGGTGCTGATAGGCATTTCAGATGTAGTTTCCGATAGGCATTTCAAAAATAAGTGCCGATAGGCATTTCAGATATAGGTGCCGATAGGCATTTCAGATATAGTTGCCGATTGGCATTTTAAAAATAGGTGCCGATAGGCATTTCAGATATAGAAGCCGATAGGCATTTCAAATATAGGTGCCGATAGGCATTCCAGATATGGTTGCCGATAGGCATTTCAAATATAGGTGCTGATAGGCATTTCAGATATAGTTTCCGATAGGCATTTCAAAAATAGGTACCGATAGGCATTTCAAATATAGGTGCCGATAGGCATTTCAAAAATAGGTGCCGATAGGCATTTCAGATATAGGTGCCGATAGGCACTTCAGATATAGTTGCCGATTGGCATTTTAAAAATAGGTGATGATAGGCATTTAAGATATAGAAGCCGATAGGCATTTCAAATAAAGGTGCCAATAGGCATTCCAGATATGGTTGCCGATAGGCATTTCAAATATATGTGCTGATAGGGATTTCAGATGTTGTTTCCGATAGGCATTTCAAAAATCGGTGCCGATAGGCATTTCAGATATAGGTGCCGATAGGCTTTTCAGATATAGTTGCCGATTGGCATTTTAAAAATAGGTGCCGATAGGCATTTCAGATATAAGTGCCGATAGGCATTTCAGATATAGTTGCCGATTGGCATTTTAAAAATAGGTGCCGATAGGCATTTCAGATATAGAAGCCGACAGGTATTTCAAATATAGGTTTCGATAGGCATTCCAGATATGGTTGCCGATAGGCTGTTCAAAAATAGGCGCTGATAGGCATTTCAGATGTAGTTTCCGATAGGCATTTCAAAAATTGGTGCTGATAGGCATTTCAGATATAGGTGCCGATAGGCATTTCAGATATAGTTGCCGATTGGCATTTTAAAAATAGGTGCCGATAAGCATTTCAGATATAGAAGCCGACAGGTAATATAGGTGTCGATAGGCATTCCAGATATGGTTGCCGATAGGCATTTCAAATATAGGTGCTGATAGGCATTTCAGATGTAGTTTCCGATAGGCATTTCAAAAATAAGTGCCGATAGGCATTTCAGATATAGGTGCCGATAGGCATTTCAGATATAGTTGCCGATTGGCATTTTAAAAATAGGTGCCGATAGGCATTTCAGATATAGAGGCCGATAGGCATTTCAAATATAGGTGCCGATAGGCATTCCAGATATGGTTGCCGATAGGCATTTCAAATATAGGTGCTGATAGGCATTTCAGATGTAGTTTCCGATAGGCATTTCAAAAATTGGTGCCGATAGGCATTTTAGATATAGGTGCCGATAGGCATTTCAGATATAGTTGCCGATTAACATTTAAAAAATAGGTGCCGATAGGCATTTCAGATATAGAAGCCGATAGGTATTTCAAATATAGGTGTCGATAGGCATTTCAGATATGTTTGCCGATAGGCATTTAAAATATAGGTGCTGATAGGCATTTCAGATGTAGTTTCCGATAGGCATTTCAAAAATATGTGCCGATAGGCATTTTAGATATAGGTGCCGATAGGCATTTCAGATATAGTTGCCGATTGGGATTTTAAAAATAGGTGCCGATAGGCATTTCAGATATAGAAGCCGATAAGCATTTCAAAAATTTTTGCCGATAGGAATTCCAGATATAGGTGCCGATAGGCATTTCAGATATAGTAGCCGATTGGCATTTTAAAAATAGGTGCCGATAGGTATTTCAGATATAGAAGCCGATAGGTATTTCAAATATAGGTGTCGATAGGCATTTCAGATATGGTTGCCGATAGGCCTTTCAAATATAGGTGCTGATAGGCATTTTAAATGTAGTTTCCGATAGGCATTTCAAAAATAGGTGCCGATAGGTATTTCAGATATAGGTGCCGATAGGCATTTCAGATATAGTTGCCGATTGGCATTTTAAAAATAGGTGCCGATAGGCATTTCAGATATAGAAGCCGATAGGTATTTCAAATATAGGTGTCGATAGGCATTTCAGATATGGTTGCCGTTAGGCATTTCAAATATAGGTGCTGATAGGCATTTCAGATGTAGTTTCCGATAGGCATTTCAAAAATAGGTGCCGATAGGCATTTCAGATATAGGTGCCGATAGGCATATCAGATATAGTTGCCGATAGGCATTTAAAATATAGTTGCCGATAGGCATTTTAAATATAGGTGTCGATAGGCATTTTAGATTTAAATGCAGAAAGGCTTTTCAGATATAGGTGCCGATAGGCATTTCTGATGTGGTTGCCGATAGGCATTTCAAATATAGGTGCTGATAGGCATTTCAGATGTAGTTTCCGATAGGCATTTCAAAAATAGGTGCCGATAGGCATTTCAGATATAGGTGCCGATAGGCACCTCAGATATAGTTGCCGTTTGGCATTTTAAAAATAGGTGTTGATAGGCATTTCAGATATTGAAGCCGATATGCATTTCAAATATAGGTGCCAATAGGCATTCCAGATATGGTTGCCGATAGGCATTTCAAATATAGGTGCTGATAGGCATTTCAGATGTAGTTTCCGATAGGCATTTAAAAAATAAGTGCCGATAGGCATTTCAGATATAGGTGCCGATAGGCATTTCAGATATAGTTGCCGATTGGCATTTTAAAAATAGGTGCCGATAGGGATTCCAAATATGGTTGCCGATAGGCATTTCAAATATAGGTGCTGATAGGCATTTCAGATGTAGTTTCCGATAGGCATTTCAAAAATAGGTACCGATAGGCATTTCAAATATAGGTGCCGATAGGCATTCCAGATATGGTTGCCGATAGGCATTTCAAAAATAGGTGCCGATAGGCATTTCAGATATAGGTGCCGATAGGCACTTCAGATGTAGTTTCCGATAGGCATTTCAAAAATAGGTACCGATAGGCATTTCAAATATAGGTGCCGATAGGCATTCCAGATATGGTTGCCGATAGGCATTTCAAAAATAGGTGCCGATAGGCATTTCAGATATAGGTGCCGATAGGCACTTCAGAAAAAGTTGCCGATTGGCATTTTAAAAATAGGTGCCGATAGGCATTGAAGATATAAAAGACGATAGGCATTTCAAATATAGGTGCCAATAGGCATTCCAGATATGGTTGCCCATAGGCATTTCAAATATGTGTGCTGATAGGTATTTCAGATGTAGTTTCCGATAGGCATTTCAAAAATAGGTGCCGATAGGCATTTCAGATATAGGTGCCGATAGGCATTTCAGATATAGTTGCCGATTGGCATTTTAAAAATAGGTGCCGATAGGCATTTCAGATATAAGTGCCGATAGGCATTTCAGATATAGTTGCCAATTGGCATTATAAAAATAGGTGCCGATAGGCATTTCAGATATAGAAGCCGACAGGTATTTCAAATATAGGTGTCGATAGGTATTCCAGATATAGTTGCCGATAGGCATTTCAAATATAGGTGCTGATAGGCATTTCAGATGTAGTTTCCGATAGGCATTTCAAAAATAAGTGCCGATAGGCATTTCAGATATAGGTGCCGATAGGCATTTCAGATATAGTTGCCGATTGGCAATTTAAAAATAGGTGCCGATAGGCATTTCAGATATAGAAGCCGACAGGTATTTTAAATATAGGTGTCGATAGGCATTCCAGATATGGTTGCCGATAGGCATTTCAAATATAGGTGCTGATAGGCATTTCAGATGTAGTTTCCGATAGGCATTTCAAAAATAAGTGCCGATAGGCATTTCAGATATAGGTGCCGATAGGCATTTCAGATATAGTTGCCGATTGGCATTTTAAAAATAGGTGCCGATAGGCATTTCAGATATAGTTGCCGATAGGCATTTCAAATATAGGTGCTGATAGGCATTTCAGATGTAGTTTCCGATAGGCATTTCAAAAATAAGTGCCGATAGGCATTTCAAATATAGGTGCTGATAGGCATTTCAGATGTAGCTTTCGATAGGCATTTCAGAAATTGGTGCCGATAGGCATTTCAGATATAGAAGCCGATAGGCATTTCAAATATAGGTGCCGATAGGCATTCCAGATATGGTTGCCGATAGGCATTTCAAATATAGGTGCTGATAGGAATTTCAGATGCAGTTTCCGATCGGCATTTCAAAAATAGGTACCGATAGGCATTTCAAATATAGGTGCCGATAGGCATTCCAGATATGGTTGCCGATAGGCATTTCAAAAATAGGTGCCGATAGGCATTTCAGATATAGGTGCCGATAGGCACTTCAGATATAGTTGCCGATTGGCATTTTAAAAATAGGTGTTGATAGGCATTTAAGATATAGAAGCCGATAGGCATTTCAAATATAGGTGCCAATAGGCATTCCAGATATGGGGTCCGATAGGCATTTCAAATATATGTGCTGATACGCATTTCAGAAGTAGTTTCCGATAGGCATTTCAAAAATAGGTGCCGATAGGCATTTTAGATATAGGTGCCGATAGGCATTTCAGATATAGTTGCCGATTGGCATTTTAAAAATAGGTGCCGATAGGCATTTCAGATATAAGTGCCGATAGGCATTTCAGATATAGGTGCCGATTGGCATTTTAAAAATAGGTGCCGATAGGCATTTCAGATATAGAAGCCGACAGGTATTTCAAATATAAGTGTCGATAGGCATTCCAGATATGGTTGCCGATAGGCATTTCAAATATAGGTGCTGATAGGCATTTCAGATGTAGTTTCCGATAGGCATTTCAAAAATAAGTGCCGATAGGCATTTCAGATATAGTTGCCGATAGGCATTTCAGATATAGTTGCCGATTGGCAATTTAAGAATAGGTGCCGATAGGCATTTCAGATATAGAAGCCGACAGGTATTTTAAATATAGGTGTCGATAGGCATTCCAGATATGGTTGCCGATAGGCATTTCAAATATAGGTGCTGATAGGCATTTCAGATGTAGTTTCCGATAGGCATTTCAAAAATAAGTGCCGATAGGCATTTCAGATATAGGCGCCGATAGGCATTTCAGATATAGTTGCCGAATGGCATTTTAAAAATAGGTGCCGATAGGCATTTCAGATATAGAAGCCGATAGGTATTTCAAATATAGGTGTCGATAGGCATTTCAGATATGTTTGCCGATAGGCATTTAAAATATAGGTGCTGATAGGCATTTCAGATGTAGTTTCCGATAGGCATTTCAAAAATACGTGCCAAAAGGCATTTTAGATATAGGTGCCGATAGGCATTTCAGATATAGTTGCCGATTGGGATTTTAAAAATAGGTGCCGATAGGCATTTCAGATATAGAAGCCGATAGGCATTTTAAATATAGGTGCCGATAGGCATTCCAGATATGGTTGCCGATAGGCATTTCAAATATAGGTGTTGATAGGCATTTCAGATGTCGTTTCCGATAAGCATTTCAAAAATTTTTGCCGATAGGAATTTCAGATATAGGTGCCGATAGGCATTTCAGATATAGTAGCCGATTGGCATTTTAAAAATAGGTGCCGATAGGTATTTCAGATATAGAAGCCGATAGGTATTTCAAATATAGGTGTCGATAGGCATTTCAGATATGGTTGCCGATAGGCATTTCAAATATAGGTGCTGATAGGCATTTTAAATGTAGTTTCCGATAGGCATTTCAAAAATAGGTGCCGATAGGTATTTCAGATATAGGTGCCGATAGGCATTTCAGATATAGTTGCCGATTGGCATTTTAAAAATAGGTGCCGATAGGCATTTCAGATATAGAAGCCGATAGGTATTTCAAATATAAGTGTCGATAGGCATTTCAGATATGGTTGCCGTTAGGCATTTCAAATATAGGTGCTGATAGGCATTTCAGATGTAGTTTCCGATAGGCATTTCAAAAATAGGTGCCGATAGGCATTTCAGATATAGGTGCCGATAGGCAATTTAGATATAGTTGCGGATTGGCATTTTAAAAATAGGTGCCGATAGACATTTCAGATGTAGTTTCCGATAGGCATTTCAAAAATAGTTGCCGATAGGCATTTTAGATATAGGTGCCGATAGGCATATCAGATATAGTTGCCGATAGGCATTTAAAATATAGTTGCCGATAGGCATTTTAAATATAGGTGTCGATAGGCATTTCAGATATAAATGCAGAAAGGCTTTTCAGATATAGGTGCCGATAGGCATTTCTGATGTGGTTGCCGATAGGCATTTCAAATATAGGTGCTGATAGGCATTTCAGATATAGGTGCCGATAGGCACTTCAGATATAGTTGCCGTTTGGCATTTTAAAAATAGGTGTTGATAGGCATTTCAGATATTGAAGCCGATATGCATTTCAAATATAGGTGCCAATAGGCATTCCAGATATGGTTGCCGATAGGCATTTCAAATATAGGTGCTGATAGGCATTTCAGATGTAGTTTCCGATAGGCATTTAAAAAATAGGTGCCGATAGGCATTTCAGATATAGGTGCCGATAGGCATTTCAGATATAGTTGCCGATTGGCATTTTAAAAATAGGTGCCGATAGGCATTTCAGATATAGAAGTCGATAGGCATTTCAAATATAGGTGCCGATAGGGATTCCAATTATGGTTGCCGATAGGCATTTCAAATATAGGTGCTGATAGGCATTTCAGATGTAGTTTCCGATAGGCATTTAAAAAATAGGTGCCGATAGGCATTTTAGATATAGAATCCGATAGGCATTTCAAATATAGGTGCCGATAGGCATTCCAGATATGGTTGCCGATAGGCATTTCAAATATAGGTGCTGATAGGCATTTCAGATGTAGTTTCCGATAGGCATTTCAAAAATAGGTACCGATAGGCATTTCAAATATAGGTGCCGATAGGCATTCCAGATATGGTTGCCGATAGGCATTTCAAAAATTGGTGATGATAGGCATTTCAGATATAGGTGCCGATAGGCACTTCAGAAATAGTTGCCGATTGGCATTTTAAAAATAGGTGCCGATAGGCATTTAAGATATAGAAGACGATAGGCATTTCAAATATAGGTGCCAATAGGCATTCCAGATATGGTCGCCCATAGGCATTTCAAATATATGTGCTGATAGGCATTTCAGGTGTAGTTTCCGATAGGCATTTCAAAAATAGGTGCCGATAGGCATTTCAGATATAGGTGCCGATAGGCATTTCAGATATAGTTGCCGATTGGCATTTTAAAAATAGGTGCCGATAGGCATTTCAGATATAGAAGCCGACAGGTATTTCAAATATAGGTGTCGATAGGCATTCCAGATATAGTTGCCGATAGGCATTTCAAATATAGGTGCTGATAGGCATTTCAGATGTAGTTTCCGATAGGCATTTCAAAAATAAGTGCCGATAGGCATTTCAGATATAGGTGCCGATAGGCATTTCAGATATAGTTGCCGATTGGCATTTCAAAAATAGGTGCCGATAGGCATTTCAGATATAGAAGCCGACAGGTATTTTAAATATAGGTGTCGATAGGCATTCCAGATATGGTTGCCGATAGGCATTTCAAATATAGGTGCTGATAGGCATTTCAGATGTAGTTTCCGATAGGCATTTCAAAAATAAGTGCCGATAGGCATTTCAGATATAGGTGCCGATAGGCATTTCAGATATAGTTGCCGATTGGCATTTTAAAAATAGGTGCCGATAGGCATTTCAGATATAGAGGCCGATAGGCATTTCAAATATAGGTGCCGATAGGCATTCCAGATATGATTGCCGATAGGCATTTCAAATATAGGTGCTGATAGGCATTTCAGATGTAGTTTCCGATAGGCATTTCAAAAATTGGTGCCGATAGGCATTTTAGATATAGGTGCCGATAGGCATTTCAGATATAGTTGCCGATTAACATTTAAAAAATAGGTGCCGATAGGCATTTCAGATATAGAAGCCGATAGGTATTTCAAATATAGGTGTCGATAGGCATTTCAGATATGTTTGCCGATAGGCATTTAAAATATAGGTGCTGATAGGCATTTCAGATGTAGTTTCCGATAGGCATTTCAAAAATATGTGCCGATAGGCATTTTAGATATAGGTGCCGATAGGCATTTCAGATATAGTTGCCGATTGGGATTTTAAAAATAGGTGCCGATAGGCATTTCAGATATAGAAGCCGATAAGCATTTCAAAAATTTTTGCCGATAGGAATTCCAGATATAGGTGCCGATAGGCATTTCAGATATAGTAGCCGATTGGCATTTTAAAAATAGGTGCCGATAGGTATTTCAGATATAGAAGCCGATAGGTATTTCAAATATAGGTGTCGATAGGCATTTCAGATATGGTTGCCGATAGGCCTTTCAAATATAGGTGCTGATAGGCATTTTAAATGTAGTTTCCGATAGGCATTTCAAAAATAGGTGCCGATAGGTATTTCAGATATAGGTGCCGATAGGCATTTCAGATATAGTTGCCGATTGGCATTTTAAAAATAGGTGCCGATAGGCATTTCAGATATAGAAGCCGATAGGTATTTCAAATATAGGTGTCGATAGGCATTTCAGATATGGTTGCCGTTAGGCATTTCAAATATAGGTGCTGATAGGCATTTCAGATGTAGTTTCCGATAGGCATTTCAAAAATAGGTGCCGATAGGCATTTCAGATATAGGTGCCGATAGGCATATCAGATATAGTTGCCGATAGGCATTTAAAATATAGTTGCCGATAGGCATTTTAAATATAGGTGTCGATAGGCATTTTAGATTTAAATGCAGAAAGGCTTTTCAGATATAGGTGCCGATAGGCATTTCTGATGTGGTTGCCGATAGGCATTTCAAATATAGGTGCTGATAGGCATTTCAGATGTAGTTTCCGATAGGCATTTCAAAAATAGGTGCCGATAGGCATTTCAGATATAGGTGCCGATAGGCACCTCAGATATAGTTGCCGTTTGGCATTTTAAAAATAGGTGTTGATAGGCATTTCAGATATTGAAGCCGATATGCATTTCAAATATAGGTGCCAATAGGCATTCCAGATATGGTTGCCGATAGGCATTTCAAATATAGGTGCTGATAGGCATTTCAGATGTAGTTTCCGATAGGCATTTAAAAAATAAGTGCCGATAGGCATTTCAGATATAGGTGCCGATAGGCATTTCAGATATAGTTGCCGATTGGCATTTTAAAAATAGGTGCCGATAGGGATTCCAAATATGGTTGCCGATAGGCATTTCAAATATAGGTGCTGATAGGCATTTCAGATGTAGTTTCCGATAGGCATTTCAAAAATAGGTACCGATAGGCATTTCAAATATAGGTGCCGATAGGCATTCCAGATATGGTTGCCGATAGGCATTTCAAAAATAGGTGCCGATAGGCATTTCAGATATAGGTGCCGATAGGCACTTCAGATGTAGTTTCCGATAGGCATTTCAAAAATAGGTACCGATAGGCATTTCAAATATAGGTGCCGATAGGCATTCCAGATATGGTTGCCGATAGGCATTTCAAAAATAGGTGCCGATAGGCATTTCAGATATAGGTGCCGATAGGCACTTCAGAAAAAGTTGCCGATTGGCATTTTAAAAATAGGTGCCGATAGGCATTTAAGATATAGAAGACGATAGGCATTTCAAATATAGGTGCCAATAGGCATTCCAGATATGGTTGCCCATAGGCATTTCAAATATGTGTGCTGATAGGTATTTCAGATGTAGTTTCCGATAGGCATTTCAAAAATAGGTGCCGATAGGCATTTCAGATATAGGTGCCGATAGGCATTTCAGATATAGTTGCCGATTGGCATTTTAAAAATAGGTGCCGATAGGCATTTCAGATATAAGTGCCGATAGGCATTTCAGATATAGTTGCCAATTGGCATTATAAAAATAGGTGCAGATAGGCATTTCAGATATAGAAGCCGACAGGTATTTCAAATATAGGTGTCGATAGGTATTCCAGATATAGTTGCCGATAGGCATTTCAAATATAGGTGCTGATAGGCATTTCAGATGTAGTTTCCGATAGGCATTTCAAAAATAAGTGCCGATAGGCATTTCAGATATAGGTGCCGATAGGCATTTCAGATATAGTTGCCGATTGGCAATTTAAAAATAGGTGCCGATAGGCATTTCAGATATAGAAGCCGACAGGTATTTTAAATATAGGTGTCGATAGGCATTCCAGATATGGTTGCCGATAGGCATTTCAAATATAGGTGCTGATAGGCATTTCAGATGTAGTTTCCGATAGGCATTTCAAATATAAGTGCCGATAGGCATTTCAGATATAGGTGCCGATAGGCATTTCAGATATAGTTGCCGATTGGCATTTTAAAAATAGGTGCCGATAGGCATTTCAGATATAGTTGCCGATAGGCATTTCAAATATAGGTGCTGATAGGCATTTCAGATGTAGTTTCCGATAGGCATTTCAAAAATAAGTGCCGATAGGCATTTCAAATATAGGTGCTGATAGGCATTTCAGATGTAGCTTTCGATAGGCATTTCAGAAATTGGTGCCGATAGGCATTTCAGATATAGAAGCCGATAGGCATTTCAAATATAGGTGCCGATAGGCATTCCAGATATGGTTGCCGATAGGCATTTCAAATATAGGTGCTGATAGGAATTTCAGATGCAGTTTCCGATCGGCATTTCAAAAATAGGTACCGATAGGCATTTCAAATATAGGTGCCGATAGGCATTCCAGATATGGTTGCCGATAGGCATTTCAAAAATAGGTGCCGATAGGCATTTCAGATATAGGTGCCGATAGGCACTTCAGATATAGTTGCCGATTGGCATTTTAAAAATAGGTGTTGATAGGCATTTAAGATATAGAAGCCGATAGGCATTTCAAATATAGGTGCCAATAGGCATTCCAGATATGGGGTCCGATAGGCATTTCAAATATATGTGCTGATACGCATTTCAGAAGTAGTTTCCGATAGGCATTTCAAAAATAGGTGCCGATAGGCATTTTAGATATAGGTGCCGATAGGCATTTCAGATATAGTTGCCGATTGGCATTTTAAAAATAGGTGCCGATAGGCATTTCAGATATAAGTGCCGATAGGCATTTCAGATATAGGTGCCGATTGGCATTTTAAAAATAGGTGCCGATAGGCATTTCAGATATAGAAGCCGACAGGTATTTCAAATATAAGTGTCGATAGGCATTCCAGATATGGTTGCCGATAGGCATTTCAAATATAGGTGCTGATAGGCATTTCAGATGTAGTTTCCGATAGGCATTTCAAAAATAAGTGCCGATAGGCATTTCAGATATAGTTGCCGATAGGCATTTCAGATATAGTTGCCGCTTGGCAATTTAAAAATAGGTGCCGATAGGCATTTCAGATATAGAAGCCGACAGGTATTTTAAATATAGGTGTCGATAGGCATTCCAGATATGGTTGCCGATAGGCATTTTAAATATAGGTGCTGATAGGCATTTCAGATGTAGTTTCCGATAGGCATTTCAAAAATAAGTGCCGATAGGCATTTCAGATATAGGTGCCGATAGGCATTTCAGATATAGTTGCCGAATGGCATTTTAAAAATAGGTGCCGATAGGCATTTCAGATATAGAAGCCGATAGGTATTTCAAATATAGGTGTCGATAGGCATTTCAGATATGTTTGCCGATAGGCATTTAAAATATAGGTGCTGATAGGCATTTCAGATGTAGTTTCCGATAGGCATTTCAAAAATACGTGCCAAAAGGCATTTTAGATATAGGTGCCGATAGGCATTTCAGATATAGTTGCCGATTGGGATTTTAAAAATAGGTGCCGATAGGCATTTCAGATATAGAAGCCGATAGGCATTTTAAATATAGGTGCCGATAGGCATTCCAGATATGGTTGCCGATAGGCATTTCAAATATAGGTGTTGATAGGCATTTCAGATGTAGTTTCCGATAAGCATTTCAAAAATTTTTGCCGATAGGAATTTCAGATATAGGTGCCGATAGGCATTTCAGATATAGTAGCCGATTGGCATTTTAAAAATAGGTGCCGATAGGTATTTCAGATATAGAAGCCGATAGGTATTTCAAATATAGGTGTCGATAGGCATTTCAGATATGGTTGCCGATAGGCATTTCAAATATAGGTGCTGATAGGCATTTTAAATGTAGTTTCCGATAGGCATTTCAAAAATAGGTGCCGATAGGTATTTCAGATATAGGTGCCGATAGGCATTTCAGATATAGTTGCCGATTGGCATTTTAAAAATAGGTGCCGATAGGCATTTCAGATATAGAAGCCGATAGGTATTTCAAATATAAGTGTCGATAGGCATTTCAGATATGGTTGCCGTTAGGCATTTCAAATATAGGTGCTGATAGGCATTTCAGATGTAGTTTCCGATAGGCATTTCAAAAATAGGTGCCGATAGGCATTTCAGATATAGGTGCCGATAGGCAATTTAGATATAGTTGCGGATTGGCATTTTAAAAATAGGTGCCGATAGACATTTCAGATGTAGTTTCCGATAGGCATTTCAAAAATAGTTGCCGATAGGCATTTTAGATATAGGTGCCGATAGGCATATCAGATATAGTTGCCGATAGGCATTTAAAATATAGTTGCCGATAGGCATTTTAAATATAGGTGTCGATAGGCATTTCAGATATAAATGCAGAAAGGCTTTTCAGATATAGGTGCCGATAGGCATTTCTGATGTGGTTGCCGATAGGCATTTCAAATATAGGTGCTGATAGGCATTTCAGATATAGGTGCCGATAGGCACTTCAGATATAGTTGCCGTTTGGCATTTTAAAAATAGGTGTTGATAGGCATTTCAGATATTGAAGCCGATATGCATTTCAAATATAGGTGCCAATAGGCATTCCAGATATGGTTGCCGATAGGCATTTCAAATATAGGTGCTGATAGGCATTTCAGATGTAGTTTCCGATAGGCATTTAAAAAATAGGTGCCGATAGGCATTTCAGATATAGGTGCCGATAGGCATTTCAGATATAGTTGCCGATTGGCATTTTAAAAATAGGTGCCGATAGGCATTTCAGATATAGAAGTCGATAGGCATTTCAAATATAGGTGCCGATAGGGATTCCAATTATGGTTGCCGATAGGCATTTCAAATATAGGTGCTGATAGGCATTTCAGATGTAGTTTCCGATAGGCATTTAAAAAATAGGTGCCGATAGGCATTTTAGATATAGAATCCGATAGGCATTTCAAATATAGGTGCCGATAGGCATTCCAGATATGGTTGCCGATAGGCATTTCAAATATAGGTGCTGATAGGCATTTCAGATGTAGTTTCCGATAGGCATTTCAAAAATAGGTACCGATAGGCATTTCAAATATAGGTGCCGATAGGCATTCCAGATATGGTTGCCGATAGGCATTTCAAAAATTGGTGATGATAGGCATTTCAGATATAGGTGCCGATAGGCACTTCAGAAATAGTTGCCGATTGGCATTTTAAAAATAGGTGCCGATAGGCATTTAAGATATAGAAGACGATAGGCATTTCAAATATAGGTGCCAATAGGCATTCCAGATATGGTCGCCCATAGGCATTTCAAATATATGTGCTGATAGGCATTTCAGGTGTAGTTTCCGATAGGCATTTCAAAAATAGGTGCCGATAGGCATTTCAGATATAGGTGCCGATAGGCATTTCAGATATAGTTGCCGATTGGCATTTTAAAAATAGGTGCCGATAGGCATTTCAGATATAGAAGCCGACAGGTATTTCAAATATAGGTGTCGATAGGCATTCCAGATATAGTTGCCGATAGGCATTTCAAATATAGGTGCTGATAGGCATTTCAGATGTAGTTTCCGATAGGCATTTCAAAAATAAGTGCCGATAGGCATTTCAGATATAGGTGCCGATAGGCATTTCAGATATAGTTGCCGATTGGCATTTCAAAAATAGGTGCCGATAGGCATTTCAGATATAGAAGCCGACAGGTATTTCAAATATAGGTGTCGATAGGCATTCCAGATATGGTTGCCGATAGGCATTTCAAATATAGGTGCTGATAGGCATTTCAGATGTAGTTTCCGATAGCCATTTTTAAAAATATATGCCGATAGGCATTTCAGATATAGGTGCCGATAGGCATTTCAGATATAGTTGCCGATTGGCATTTTAAAAATAGGTGCCGATAGGCATTTCAGATATAGAAGCCGATAGGCATTTCAAATATAGGTGCCGATAGGCATTCCATATATGGTTGCCGATAGGCATTTCAAATATAGGTGCTGATAGGCATTTCAGATGTAGTTTCCGATAGGCATTTCAAAAATAGGTACCGATAGGCATTTCAAATATAGATGCCGATAGGCATTCCAGATATGGTTGCCGATAGGCATTTCAAAAATAGGTGCCGATAGGCATTTCAGATATAGGTGCCGATAGGCACTTCAGATATCGTTGCCGATTGGCATTTTAAAAATAGGTGATGATAGGCATTTAAGATATAGAAGCCGATAGGCATTTCAAATAAATGTGCCAATAGGCATTCCAGATATGGTTGCCGATAGGCATTTCAAATATATGTGCTGATAGGGATTTCAGATGTTGTTTCCGATAGGCATTTCAAAAATAGGTGCCGATAGGCATTTCAGATATAGGTGCCGATAGGCATTTCAGATATAGTTGCCGATTGGCATTTTAAAAATAGGTGCCGATAGGCATTTGAGATATAAGTGCCGATAGGCATTTCAGATATAGTTGCCGATTGGCATTTTAAAAATAGGTGCCGATAGGCATTTCAGATACAGAAGCCGACAGGTATTTCAAATATAGGTGTCGATAGGCCCTCCAGATATGGTTGCCGATAGGCATTTCAAATATAGGTGCTGATAGGCATTTCAGATGTAGTTTCCGATAGGCATTTCAAAAATAAGTGCCGATAGGCATTTCAGATATAGGTGCCGATAGGCATTTCAGATATAGTTGCCGATTGGCATTTTAAAAATAGGTGCTGATAGGCATTTCACATATAAAAGCCGATAGGCATTTCAAATATAGGTGCCGATAGGCATTCCAGATATGGTTGCCGATAGGCATTTCAAATATAGGTGCTGATAGGCATTTCAGATGTAGTTTCCGATAGGCATTTCAAAAATAGGTACCGATAGGCATTTCAAATATAGGTGCCGATAGGCATTCCAGATATGGTTGCCGATAGGCATTTCAAAAATAGGTGCCGGTAGGCATTTCAGATATAGGTGCCGATAGGCACTTCAGATATAGTTGCCGATTGGCATTTTAAAAATAGGTGATGATAGGCATTTAAGATATAGAAGCCGATAGGCATTTCAAATAAAGGTGCCAATAGGCATTCCAGATATGGTTGCCGATAGGCATTTCAAATATATGTGCTGATAGGGATTTCAGATGTAGTTTCCGATAGGCATTTCAAAAATTGGTGCCGATAGGCATTTCAGATATAAGTGCCGATAGGCATTTCAGATATAGTTGCCGATTGGCATTTTAAAAATAGGTGCCGATAGGCATTTCAGATATAGAAGCCGACAGGTATTTTAAATATAGGTTTCGATAGGCATTCCAGATATGGTTGCCGATAGGCATTTCAAATATAGGCGCTGATAGGCATTTCAGATGTAGTTTCCGATAGGCATTTCAAAAATTGGTGCCGATAGGCATTTCAGATATAGGTGCCGATAGGCATTTCAGATATAGTTGCCGATTGGCATTTTAAAAATATGTGTCGATAGGCATTTCAGATATAGAAGCCGACAGGTATTTCAAATATAGGTGTCGATAGGCATTCCAGATATGGTTGCCGATAGGCATTTCAAATATAGGTGCTGATAGGCATTTCAGATGTAGTTTCCGATAGGCATTTCAAAAATAAGTGCCGATAGGCATTTCAGATATAGTTGCCGATTGGCATTTTAAAAATAGGTGCCGATAGGCATTACAGATATAGAAGCCGATAGGCATTTCAAATATAGGTGCCGATAGGCATTCCAGATATGGTTGCCGATAGGCATTTCAAATATAGGTGCTGATAGGCATTTCAGATGTAGTTTTTGATAGGCATTTCAAAAATTGGTGCCGATAGGCATTTCAGTTATAGAAGCCGATAGGTATTTCAAATATAGGTGCCGATAGGCATTCCAAATATGGTTGCCTATAGGCGTTTCAAATATAGGTGCTGATAGGCATTTCAGATGTAGTTTCCGATAGGCATTTCAAAAATAGGTGCCGATAGGCATTTCAGATATAGGTGCCGATAGGCATTTCAGATATGGTTGCCGATTGGCATTTTAAAAATAGGTGCCGATAGGCATTTCAGATATAGAAGCCGATAGGCATTTCAAATGTAGGTGTCGATAGGCATTTCAGATATGGTTGCCGATGGGCATTTCAAATATAGGTGCTGATAGGCATTTCAGATGTAGTTTCCGATAGGCATTTCAAAAATAGGTGCCGATAGGCATTTCAGATATAGGTGCCGATAGGCATTTCAGATATACTTGCCGATTGGCATTTTAAAAATAGGTGCCGATAGGCATTTCAGATATAGAAGCCGATAGGCATTTCAAATATAGGTGCCGATAGCCATTCCAGATATGGTTGCCGATAGGCATTTCAAATATAGGTGCTGATAGGCATTTCAGATGTAGTTTCCGATAGGCATTTAAAAAATATGTGCCGATAGGCATTTCTGATATAGGTGCCGATAGGCATTTCAGATATAGTTGCCGATTGGCATTTTAAAAATAGGTGCCGATAGGCATTACAGATATAGAAGCCGATAGGCATTTCAAATATAGGTGCCGATTGGCATTCCAGATATGGTTGCCGATAGGCATTTCAAATATAGGTGCTGATAGGCATTTCAGATGTAGTTTTTGATAGGCATTTCAAAAATTGGTGCCGATAGGCATTTCAGATATAGGTGCCGATAGGCATTTCAGATATAGTTGCCGATTGGCACTTTAAAAATAGGTGCCGATAGGCATTTCAGATATAGAAGCCGATAGGTATTTCAAATATAGGTGTCGATAGGCATTTCAGATATGGTTGCCAATAGGCATTTCAAATATATGTGCTGATAGGCATTTCAGATGTAGTTTCCGATAGGCATTTCAAAAATAGGTGCCGATAGGCATTTCAGATATAGGTGCCGATAGGCATTTCAGATATGGTTGCCGATTGGCATTTCAAAAATAGGTGCCGATAGGCATTTCAGTTATAAAAGCCGATAGGTATTTCAAATATAGGTGCCGATAGGCATTCCAAATATGGTTGCCGATAGGCGTTTCAAATATAGGTGCTGATAGGCATTTCAGATAGGCATTTCAAAAATAGGTGCCGATAGGCATTTCAGATATATGTGCCGATAGGCATTTCAGATATGGTTGCCGATTGGCATTTTAAAAATAGGTGCCGATAGGCATTTCAGATATAGAAGCCGATAGGCATTTCAAATGTAGGTGTCGATAGGCATTTCAGATATGGTTGCCGATGGGCATTTCAAATATAGGTGCTGATAGGCATTTCAGATGTAATTTCCGATAGGCATTTCAAAAATAGGTGCCGATAGGCATTTCAGATATAGGTGCCGATAGGCATTTCAGATATAGTTGCCGATTGGCATTTTAAAAATAGGTGCCGATAGGCATTTCAGATATAGAAGCCGATAGGCATTTCAAATATAGGTGCCGATAGGCATTCCAGATATGTTTGCCGATAGGCATTTCAAATATAGGTGCTGATAGGCATTTCAGATATAGTTTCCGATAGGCATTTCAAAAATAGGTGCCGATAGGCATTTTAGATATAGGTGCCGATCGGCATTTCAGATATAGAAGCCGATAGGTATTTCAAATATAGGTGTCGATAGGCATTTCAGATATGTTTGCCGATAGGCATTTAAAATATAGGTGCTGATAGGCATTTCAGATGTAGTTACCGATAGGCATTTCAAAAATAGGTGCCGATAGGCATTTCAGATATAGGTGCCGATAGGCATTTCAGATATAGTTGCCAATTGGCATTTTAAAAATAGGTGCCGATGGGCATTTCAGATATAGAAGCCGATAGGCATTTCAAATATAGGTGCCGATAGGCATTCCAGATATGGTTGCCGATAGGCATTTAAAATATAGGTGCTGATAGGCATTTCAGATGTAGTTTCCGATAGGCATTGTAAAAAGTGGTGCCGATAGGCATTTCAGATATAGGTGCCGATAGGCATTTCAGATATAGTTGCCGATTGGCATTTCTGATATAGTTGCCGATTGGCATTTTATAAATAGGTGCCGATAGGCATTTAAGCTATAGAAGCCGATAGGTATTTCAAATATAGGTGCCGATAGGCAATCGAGATATGGTTGCCGATAGGCATTTCAAATATAGGTGCTGATAGGCATTTCAGATGTAGTTTCCGATAGGCTTTTCAAAAATAGGTGCCGATAGGCATTTCAAATATAGGTGCCGATAGGCATTTCAGATATAGTTGTTGATTGGCATTTCTGATATAGTTGCCGATTGGCATTTTAAAAATAGGTGCCGATAGGCATTTAAGTTATAGAAGCCGATAGGTATTTCAAATATAGGTGCCGATAGGCATTCCAGATATGGTTGCCGATAGGCATTTCAAATAAAGGTGCTGATAGGCATTTCAGATGTAGTTTCCGATAGGCATTTCAAAAATAGGTGCCGATAGGCATTTCAGATATAAGTTCCGATAGGCATTTCAGATATAGGTGCCGATAGGCATTTCATATATAGTTGCCGATTGGCATTTTAAAAATAGGTGCCGATAGGCATTTCAGATATAGAAGCCGATAGGCATTTCAAATACAGGTGCCGATAGGCATTCCAGATATGGTTGCCGATAGGCATTTCAAATATAGGTGCTGATAGGCATTTCAGATGTAGTTTCTGAGAGGCATTTCAAAAACAGGTGCCGATAGGCATTTCAGATATAGGTGCCGAAAGGCATTTCAGATATAGTTGCCGATTGGCATTTTAAAAATAGGTGCCGATAGCATTTCAAATGTAGTTTACGATAGGCATTTTCAAAATAGGTGCCGATAGGCATTTCAGATATAGGTGCCGATAGGCATATCAGATATAGTTGCCGATAGGCATTTAAAATATAGGTGCCGATAGGCATTTCAAATATAAGTGTCGATAGGCATTTCAGATATAAATGCCGAAAGGCATTTCAGATATAGGTGCCGATAGGCATTTCTGATGTGGTTGCCGTTTAGCATTTTAAAAATAGGTGCCAATAGGCATTTCAGATATAGAAGCCGATAGGCATTTCAAATATAGGTGCCGATAGGCATTCCAGATAAGGTTGCCGATAGGCATTTCAAATATAGGTGCTGATAGGCATTTCAGATGTAGTTTCCGATAGGCATTTCAAAAATTGGTGCCGATAGGCATTTCAGATATAGGTGCCGATAGGCATTTCAAATATAGTTGCCTATTGGCATTTCAGATATAGTTGCCGATTGGCATTTTAAAAATAGGTGCCGATAGGCATTTTAGATATAGAAGCCGATAAGTATTTCAAATATAGGTGTCGATAGGCATTTCAGATATGGTTGCCATTAGGCATTTCAAATATAGGTGCTGATAGGCATTTGAGATGTAGTTTACGATAGGCATTTCAAAAATAGGTGCCGGAAGGCATTTCAGATATAGGTGCCGATAGGCATTTCAGATATAGTTGCCGAGTGGCATTTTAAAAATAGGTGCCGATAGGCATTTCAGATATAGAAGCCGATAGGCATTTCAAATATAGGTGCCGATAGGTATTCCAGATATGGTTGCCGATAGGCATTTCAAATATAGGTGCTGATAGGCATTTCAGATGTAGTTTCCGATAGGCATTTCAAAAATTGGTGCCGATAGGTATTTCAGATATAGGTGCCGATAGGCATTTCAGATATAGTTGCCGATTGGCATTTTAAAAATAGGTGCCGATAGGCATTTCAGATATAGAAGCCGATAGATATTTCAAATATAGGTGTCGATAGGCATTTCAGATATGTTTGCCGATAGGCATTTCAAATATAGGTGCTGATAGGCATTTCAGATGAAGTTTCCGATAGGCATTTCAAAAATAGGTGCCGATAGGCATTTCAGATATAGGTGCCGATAGGCATTTCAGATATAGGTGCCGATAGGCATTTCAGATATAGTTGCCGATTAACATTTTAAAAATAGGTGCCGATGGGCATTTGAGATATAGAAGCCGATAGGCATTTCAAATATAGGTGCCGATAGGCATTCCAGATATGGTTGCCGATAGGCATTTCAAATATAGGTGCTGATAGGCATTTCAGATGTAGTTTCCGATAGACATTTAAAAAATAGGTGCCGATAGGCATTTCAGATGTATAAGTGCCGATAGGCATTTCAGATATAGTTGCCAATTGGCATTTTAAAAATAGGTGCCGATAGGCATTTCAGATATAGAAGCCGATAGGCATTTCAAATAATGGTGCCGATAGGCATTCCAGATATGGATGCCGATAGGCATTTCAAATATAGGTGCTGATAGGCATTTCAGATGTAGTTTCCGATTGCATTTCAAAAATAGGTACCGATAGGCATTTCAAATATAGGTGCCGATAGGCATTCCAGATATGGTTGCCGATAGGCATTTCAAAAATAGTTGCCGATAGGCATTTCAGATATAGGTGCCGATAGGCACTTCAGATATAGTTGCCGATTAGCATTTTAAAAATAGGTGCCGATAGGCATTTAAGATATAGAAGCCGATAGGCATTTCAAATATAGGTGCCAATAGGCATTCCAGATATGGTTGCCGATAGGCATTTCAAATATATGTGCTGATAGGCATTTCAGATGTAGTTTCCGATAGGCATTTCAAAAATAGGTGCCGATAGGCATTTCAGATATAGGTGCCGATAGGCATTTCAGATATAGTTGCCGATTGGCATTTTAAAAATAGGTGCCGAAAGGCATTTCAGATATAGAAGCCGACAGGTATTTCAAATATAGGTGTCGATAGGCATTCCAGATATGGTTGCCGATAGGCATTTCAAATATAGGCGCTGATAGGCATTTCAGATGTAGTTTCCGATAGGCATTTCAAAAATTGGTGCCGATAGGCATTTCAGATATAGGTGCCGATAGGCATTTCAGATATTGTTGCCGAATGGCATTTTAAAAATAGGTGCCGATAGGCATTTCAGATATAGAAGCCGATAGGTATTTCAAATATAGGTGTCGATAGGCATTTCAGATATGGTTGCCGATAGGCATTTCAAATATAGGTGCTGATAGGCATTTCAGATGTAGTTTCCTATAGGCATTTCAAAAATATGTGCCGATAGGCATTTTAGATATAGGTGCCGATAGGCATTTCAGATATAGTTGCCGATTGTGATTTTAAAAATAGGTGCCGATAGGCATTTCAGATATAGAAGCCGATAGGCATTTTAAATATAGGTGCCGATAGGCATTCCAGATATGGTTGCCGATAGGCATTTCAAATATAGGTGTTGATAGGCATTTCAGATGTAGTTTCCGATAAGCATTTCAATAAATTTTGCCGATAGGCATTTCAGATATAGGTGCCGATAGGCATTTCAGATATAGTAGCCGATTGGCATTTTAAAAATAGGTGCCGATAGGTATTTCAGATATAGAAGCCGATAGGTATTTCAAATATAGGTGTCGATAGGCATTTCAGATATGCTTGCCGATAGGCATTTCAAATATAGGTGCTGATAGGCATTTCAGATGTAGTTTCCGATAGGCATTTCAAAAATAGGTGCCGATAGGCATTTCAGATATAGGTGCCGATAGGCATTTTAGATATAGTTGCCGATTGGCATTTTAAAAATAGGTGCCGATAGACATTTCAGATGTAGTTTCCGATAGGCATTTCAAAAATAGTTGCCGATAGGCATTTTAGATATAGGTGCCGATAGGCATATCAGATATAGTTGCCGATAGGCATTTAAAATATAGTTGCCGATAGGCATTTTAAATATATGTGTCGATAGGCATTTCAGATATAAATGCAGAAAGGCTTTTCAGATATAGGTGCCGATAGGCATTTCTGATGTGGTTGCCGATAGGCATTTCAAATATAGGTGCTGATAGGCATTTCAGATGTTGTTTCCGATAGGCATTTCAAAAATAGGTGCCGATAGGCATTTCAGATATAGGTGCCGATAGGCACTTCAGATATAGTTGCCGATTAACATTTTAAAAATAGGTGCCGATAGGCATTTCAGATTTTGAAGGCGATATGCATTTCAAATATAGGAGCCAATAGGCATTCCAGATATGGTTGCCGATAGGCATTTCAAATATAGGTGCTGATAGGCATTTCAAATGTAGTTTCCGATAGGCATTTAAAAAATAGGTGCCGATAGGCATTTCAGATATAGGTGCCGATAGGCATTTCAGATATAGTTGCCGATTGGCATTTTAAAAATAGGTGCCGATAGGCATTTCAGATATAGAAGTCGATAGGCATTTCAAATATAGGTGCCGATAGGCATTCCAAATATGGTTGCCGATAGGCATTTCAAATATAGGTGCTGATAGGCATTTCAGATGTAGTTTCCGATAGGCATTTAAAAAATAGGTGCCGATAGGCATTTTAGATATAAAAGCCGATAGGCATTTTAAATATAGGTGCCGATAGGCATTCCAGATGTGGTTGCCCATAGGCATTTCAAATATAGGTGCTGATAGGCATTTCAGATGTAGTTTCCGATAGGCATTTCAAAAATAGGTACCGATAGGCATTTCAAATATAGGTGCCGATGGGCATTCCAGATATGATTGCCGATAGGCATTTCAAAAATAGGTGCAATAGGCATTTCAGATATAGGTGCCGATAGGCACTTCAGAAATAGTATCCGATTGGCATTTTAAAAATAGGTGCCGATAGGCATTTAAGATATAGAAGACGATAGGCATTTCAAATATAGGTGCCAATAGGCATTCCAGATATGGTTGCCGATAGGCATTTCAAATATATGTGCTGATAGGCATTTTAGATGTAGTTTTCGATAGGCATTTAAAAAATAGGTGCCGATAGGCATTTCAGATATAGGTGCCGATAGGCAATTCAGATATAGTTGCCGATTGGCATTTTAAAAATAGGTGCCGATAGGCATTTTAGATATAAGTGCCGATAGGCATTTCAGATATAGTTGCCGATTGGCATTTTAAAATAGGTGCCGATAGTCATTTCAGATATAGAAGCCGACAGGTTTTTTCAAATATAGGTGTCGATAGGCATTCCAGATATAGTTGCCGATAGGCATTTCAAATATAGGTGCTTATAGGCATTTCAGATGTAGTTTCCAAAAGGGAATTCAAAAATAAGTGCCGATAGACATTTCAGATATTGGTGCCGATAGGCATTTCAGATATAGATGCCGATTGGCATTTTAAAAATAGGTGCCGATAGGCATTTCAGATATAGAAGCCGATAGGCATTTCAAATATAGGTGCCGATTGGCATTCCAGATATGGTTGCCGATAGGCATTTCAAATATAGGTGCTGATAGGCATTTCAGATGTAGTTTCCGATAGGCATTTCAAAAATAGGTACCGATAGGCATTTCAAATATAGGTGCCGATAGGCATTCCAGATATGGTTGCCAATAGGCATTTCAAAAATAGGTCCCGATAGGC
Source organism: Venustoraphidia nigricollis (assembly GCA_034508555.1). Classification (NCBI taxonomy): domain Eukaryota; kingdom Metazoa; phylum Arthropoda; class Insecta; order Raphidioptera; family Raphidiidae; genus Venustoraphidia; species Venustoraphidia nigricollis. The sequence goes on from JAVRKA010000617.1 coordinate 76,083, forward strand.
ATTTCAGATATAAGTGCCGATAGGCATTTCAGATATAGTTGCCGATTGGCATTTTAAAAATAGGTGCCGATAGGCATTTCAGATATAGAAGCCGACAGGCATTTCAAATATAAGTGTCGATAGGCATTCCAGATATGGTTGCCGATAGGCATTTCAAATATAGGTGCTGATAGGCATTTCAGATGTAGTTTCCGATAGGCATTTCAAAAATAAGTGCCGATAGGCATTTCAGATATAGTTGCCGATAGGCATTTCAGATATAGTTGCCAAATGGCAATTTAAAAATAGGTGCCGATAGGCATTTCAGATATAGAAGCCGACAGGTATTTTAAATATAGGTGTCGATAGGCATTCCAGATATGGTTGCCGATAGGCATTTCAAATATAGGTGCTGATAGGCATTTCAGATGTAGTTTCCGATAGGCATTTCAAAAATAAGTGCCGATAGGCATTTCAGATATAGGTGCCGATAGGCATTTCAGATATAGTTGCCGATTGGCATTTTAAAAATAGGTGCCGATAGGCATTTCAGATATAGAAGCCGATAGGCATTTCAAATATAGGTGCCGATAGGCATTCCAGATATGGTTGCCGATAGGCATTTCAAATATAGGTGCTGATAGGCATTTCAGATGTAGTTTCCGATAGGCATTTCAAAAATAGGTACCGATAGGCATTTCAAATATAGGTGCCGATAGGCATTCCAGATATGGTTGCCGATAGGCATTTCAAAAATAGGTGCCGATAGGCATTTCAGATATAGGTGCCGATAGGCACTTCAGATATAGTTGCCGATTGGCATTTTAAAAATAGGTGATGATAGGCATTTAAGATATAGAAGCCAATAGGCATTTCAAATAAAGGTGCCAATAGGCATTCCAGATATGGTTGCCGATAGGCATTTCAAATATATGTGCTGATAGGGATTTCAGATGTTGTTTCCGATAGGCATTTCAAAAACAGGTGCCGATAGGCATTTCAGATATAGGTGCCGATAGGCTTTTCAGATATAGTTGCCGATTGGCATTTTAAAAATAGGTGCCGATAGGCATTTCAGATATAAGTGCCGATAGGCATTTCAGATATAGTTGCCGATTGGCATTTTAAAAATAGGTGCCGATAGGCATTTCAGATATAGAAGCCGACAGGTATTTCAAATATAGGTTTCGATAGGCATTCCAGAT
>JAVRKA010000618.1:0-77206 GCA_034508555.1 Venustoraphidia nigricollis
CGCCATTTTTTTTTTAATGAAATTGATTAATTTTAGTAGGGACGATAGCGACATCCCTACTGAACAATGATCCATTCGATTTTTTTATTTCAGACAACATGAACAGCCGCTATTACCATGACCAGTGACCTGCTTTTTTTTTAGTGTCTAATTTAATTAAAAAAACATATATATAAAAAAAATGTAAAATAAGAGAAAAAACATTTTTTTTATATAGTTTAAGATACAAACAAAAACATAAAAAATTAAAATGATTCAATGTTATTGTCGTCTAAAAAAAAATTCCTAAAAAGAGGTAAAATTTATGCGTTCACATAAGAATAACCCCTTAAATCGCGTAAATATAAAATTAAAATAAAAAAATACAGTACGTATGTCACATTGAAACCAAGATTTACTCGATTTTGTGAGCACAGAGCTGGAAAGATTATTGGACGATGGTCAACTTAAGACTTATCTGGAATTATTGGGGAAACTCATGGACTATATCACCTAAATTACTCGAAAGAACGATGAAAAAACTTTGTCAACATAGCCGGTAGAGGAATTATTTGTCAGCGAAAAAAAAAACCGGAAATTTCCACGACGTCTCACAATAACTCATTTTTACAGATTAAGAATTATATCTAATATTCAGATCATTACATCAATTAATTTGTTGATACCCTGCGTTTAAAGATGAATCATTTCCGCGTTAAATTAATTTTATGAAGTTTTAAAAATTACCTTTTAAAGCAAGTTATTTTCAAATCTTACATCATGTACGTATTTGACATCCAGTTTTTATAACACATCAATATTAATATCAAATGTAATACATTCAATATTGTAATCGTTTTATTATTGTGACCTTCTTGAAAGCAATAAAAAAAATTACCGCCTATTTGCAATTCTAGTGAAAAATAAATAAATAAATAACTTATTTTCCGTAAGCAGATGTTGTTTGCTAGTTTTGTATAAATGGATTTAGCCAACAATAATTGGCAGAAATTGTACTATACTAGTTGGTAAACATATTTTGCATGAATAAGTGAGTATTTCGAGCTTGGGGACATGTTGGCATTATTATCAGAGAGTAATGTCTACTTTTCAGTGGCGTGTCACTGTTCAGTGGCGCACAGAAATACGTCATTTAAATTTTCACAGTTCGTGGAAAAGAAACACCCCGAAACAATATTTGTCATTTATAAATACATTCAAAAACACGTAACAAAAACAACTGGGGTGGCATTTTGGGGGCTGAAACGGATTAATGTCATTTCAATTAACTTAAATGGGGAAATTTGCTTTGAGATACGAGCAAGGTTACGGAACGAATAAAGCTCGTATATCAAGGCACCACTTTATAGTACAGGGTGTCCGAGAATTATCTTTACAACTTTGAAATTTAATAACTTTTGAAATAAAAAGGATATTCACATTCTGTTTTCTGCAGTTATTAGTGCAACTCATAAAGTTTTGTTCTGTTTAGGTTAGCACCTCCACATGTGCACCAGGTGTAGCCCGAAGCACATCCAGTCGGTAATCGATTTCTTGCCAGGTACGCTGTAACATAACGTCTGTGACAGTGGCAAAAGCGTCTGTAATGCGGGTTTTTAAGTCAGCAATGTCAGTAACCTTTCTCCGATAAACAATATCCTTCAAATAACCCCAGAGAAAAAAACTTTAAGAGTTGCATTAATAACTGCAGAACACAGAATGTGAATATCTTTTTTATTTCAAAAGTTATTAAATTTCAAAGTTGTAAAGATAATTCTCGGACACCTGTATATTCCGTCTGAAAACCGGAAATAACCGAAATAAATCTTTTCTTTATCTCGGCTATACTCCTTGCCGCTAACAATGTATTGCCTACACGTTTTACTTCAACCGCGTGTAAAGATTATAATATGCGCCACGGTTCTAAAAGGTTCCGAAGTTAGTCACAAACAGCATCGCAAATGCTTTTTTTTGGAGCCGTCCTGGTTGTTTTGTGGGAAAGGAAGACTCTCACCACCTCCCAGTTACCGGGACAGAACGTGCGATCGTCGGTGATTGATTATCGCTGGTTGTCTTGTCATTTGTCGCTTTCCTGCTATCAAGTACAGTCCCAGTACGCTATTGTTAAGTTGTTTCTTTGATTGTTAATTGATCAGGATGCCTAATACAGTTTTGCATAGACAAGCACGAAACATAATTTTCTGGATGACTTTATGCAAGGAATTAGGACCTTTACATTAAAGAAAAATTAAAAATAATAATATAGCGCAAGTTTGTAGTTTTTCAACCGACTGTACCTGCGCAAGCCTCCATTTGCATCTAACTTCCGAACCTTTTAGATCCATGGCACGTACTATGCATGTTCATTTTTTTGGATCTCATATGCAAAATTATCAGCACACAAATAAAAATCCAAAAAACATAATTCTAGCAATTTAGAGAGAGTTTTATCTTCCAAAAAACTATTTCATTTGTTGATAGAAGTATTTCCGTGTTTAACGAATTATCTCGCAAAACAATGTAAAATCAGTGCCAAAAACTATCCGCAAATGTTCTAAAGGTCGTTCGATCAAAACACACCTGTCAAATGTTGGAAATCATGTCAACCGAGTCACAGTCTAAATCAAAGTCAGTGTGCGAATAGACGTTTGGCGTACGGTTTGACTGTAGCTTGTGGCGTGCGCAAAATTGTTTCGAATGTCATCCGGCAGAAAATAGAAACAGATAAAATCTAATAACGCCTCTACATTTTAATGGCAGTTACTTAAAGACGCCGAAATACGATCAATTGCTTTTATTCAGTTGGCAACAATGTCGTTCGGTTCAATTGTTTTAACAACAGGACGATTCCTTAAACGAAGTTCGTGGAATGTCGAAATGACAACACACCCAAAAAATGTTGAGAAAAAAGTTGCCGCAAGATAAAGAATTACGTTAAAAAAATATTCTTGTCATTTTGGCAAAAAAATTAAATAGAAACATGGTGCGCGGCAGAAGTTATACTTCTTTGGCGTTATCGCGATAATTCATATTAACATTTTCGTTAAAGATAAAATAAAATAGGATGTCAAGGGAGATGACAAATATAGTTAAAAGTTAGCCTTCATGGTGTCTCATTTTCGTTGCATGCTGCGTACGCAGCTTTCGTAACAGAGAAAATTTTACCCTCAATGCGCCAAAAAAAGAACAATTTCAATAATTCAAATATTTCACATCTGAAGCCCCCGCTGTTTGCCCAGGCCATTGAATGAAACATTTTACTTAAGTAATTTTAGAAACCTCTTATGCGATGATGAGTAATCAAAATGCAAAAATAGAAAAGCGAAAATTGAATAGTTTGATAAAAACAAATTTCCGATCAATCAAAATAATACTAGGCATATGTAGACCACGTGTTTCGTATTAATTATAAAAATTTATATTTACTTAACTTGCGTGAGCGATTTGTTATTCGCTATCCTAAATGATGAACCAAACTATTATATTTGAGAAGCTGACTCCCAAAAGTGGCTGCAGGTTTTGGAAAGTAATTTATTCGTTTCGTAAAAATATTTTTTTACGAAGCACAAAATGATTTTCTCTCAATGTTATCTTTTAAAAAACTTATTGTTCAAAAATATTTTATATATAAGTTTTCGAAAATCAGTTCAGAGGTTCCTAATTTTAGCTTTCTACGTCATTAAGGCTGTCGGAACGCTCTGAATTTTGTTTGTGCTGAAACCCAGCGGTAAGGGGCGAGGTAGGCAAAAGACATATTGTGGGTGTGACATTCTTTAGCTCTGTCTCGCGCAAATAATCCGCACGTTTCAATTTTTGGCTGGTGCCACACTGCGAAGTTAAAAGATGTTATTGCAAAGGTGCCGCTGTCAATTGATTACTCTAATTTTTGGAAATATTTTGAAGATTTAAAAAAAAGGAAGAGTCACTTTAGGTTTGTGATGGAACAGTTTTGTGAAATAAGTACCAATAAGGTCGTAGTGTGACATTGAAAACGTGTGTTTTTTTGGCACAATTAATACCAACTTTTTTCTAGTAAATCGTACATAAATTACAAAAGTAGTCCATTAGAGACCTAGATTTGTCCTTTATCTTCCTTATAGAGAAATAATAATTTTTGCAGAATGTTGACGAATAAGTCTACAATCAGTTGACAGCCCAAGCTCTATGTTTGGCTTAAATTCAAAGCGTTCCGACAGCCTTAATGATTATACCAAGTCTAGTGAAACAGCCAACCATAATTTATACCGAAAAACACTATCTATTGAAGAAAGTTTGAATTAAGTCGCTGGCCTTAAACATTTTTTTTCAACATTTCATCGCCATTTCAACAAGCAAACAATTCATTTGACCGAATACCTATTCACAATTATTTATTTGGCAAGAGTGCAAAGTTAAGAAAAAGACTAGTAGGTTGTGAAAAAATAAAATAAATTTAATTTGGCTGCGTGATGTCACAGTCTAATACCACATATCAGTGCTGCACACATTGGGCCAAATATCGAAAAAAAAATGGTAAACGTCGGAGGAGGCCAAATAGAAGCGGGTGGCTGTAGGTACGACCATTGCCGGCCTCTATTTGGACAACTCAAAATAATGACCAACTGACATCTATATATATATCACTGCTTGATATACAGTAGAATCCGTTTATTATGACTCCGCCTATATTGACCAACCGCCTATTATGACGTAATTACAGAACGAAGTTTGGTTTTCATATAAAATTCTTTGTAACAAAATCGGATATAATGACTTCGCTTACAGTGACATGTCGCTTATTATGACCCATTTTTAATAAATTTTGTCCGTTTATAGTGACCTACATGATTCTTTACACCTTCGGCAATGTTCGTTGATTCCCGACGACGTTCGGCACGCTGCTTGTTTTTGTTTTGAATCTCAGTGAGTAGATAGTTGAAAGTCACGCATTGTTTTTAGTGATATCCTATGTAAAAAAATGTCATCTCAACGTCGTAAAGCATTTACGATTGAGGAGAAAGGTGCAATAATATGCAGATTAGAAAATGGAGAATCAAACTCATCTCTGGCAAAGAAATTGAGCGTGGGTCATTTGACAATCCCAATGATTTTCAAAAACAAGAACTAGATTAAGCGATCGTTCAATTCAAATGTTCTGAAACCGAAGAGGCTTCGAAAATCGCGACAAGAAAATGTTGACAAAGCGTTAATTCAGTGGTTTAAAATCACGAGAAACAAAGGAATACCCGTCAGCGGCCCTATGCTACCTAAAAAAAGAAGGTTGTTTTTTTTTTCACAAAAATGCTTTGTATGACGTCCGCTTAGTATGACGTGTTTGTCAATTCCCTTCGATGTCATTATAAACGGATTCCACTGATTTCACTGTTCATTTCTATAATACTAGAAATAAAAATTGCCTATAGTCTGGCTGTAACACAGCTTAAATGCAGTACAGAATAGCTATATAATTATTTAGCACCGAAATTTTTTAGTAAACTTCCTAGTCATTTGTAAGGCTTGTCTAGAAAAATTAAAAAAATATTTGAAATGTTAAACAAAATGAAATTACTTGCAATTACTGTTCAAATTAATTTTTTATTTATAAGACGTTTCGACCAACATTTTGGTCCTTTTCAATTTTTTATTATTTATTATTTATATTTGAAATGGTTTTTCACTTGTAACTGCTTTTATGAATTTTGAAAATTAGTTTTTTAATTGTACTTTCTGACTTTCAATATGTATACTTATATGCAAATATATATTCTATTTTATGCATTACGGTGACGGTGGCGTTTTTTCTCGGTTTATTCCTCAGCAGCTGCGCGCGCAACGACGCTAACGAAGATTACCTTCAAACACATTTTTTTTATTTTCTCATTTAATATATTTTATAAATTTGTCGCTTTCAAAAAATTTGCCCCGCGTGCGAGCAGTTCGTTCAATCTGTTGATTTGAACGTATATTTGAGAAACTAAAGAAAATCGTGTGCAACATAATTTTATGACGATGTCGATTGTGGAAGGGGAAAACGGGATAACTGTTTTCCAGACCATTAAAACATTTTGATGGAAATCGATATGTTTGTAATAAACAAATCAGTGACGTCATCACACGTACATAAACGGGCCAATGCATAGATAATTAATATATTCAATGACATTGCTTACTGGGGTGATCACGTAATTTTAAAGCGTAAGTTTTACACAATTTTTTGTACAGAAAAAATTAAATTTGAAAACAATTATTTAGCAATACAAATTTATCAGTATTTTTAACACAAGTTCGTAAAGAAAAAACTTCAAACTGTTAATTTGCCGTCCCGTAATTCGAAATCTCGTGAAGTGTTGTGAAAAATTATTGACGAATATCACGTTTTATTGATTCAATTTTTAGGACTAAAATATGTATTTTTTGAATTTTCTAAGGTAGTTGTCGCGGTACAATATTGTCAAAAAGTTATAGATTATACGCGCCACAAAAGTATACTAGCTTGTAGCTAAGTGATCCATTATTTGTACGCAAGACTGTACCCGTGGAAACGTAGCCCATACAGTATTCATATGCATGTATACTTTTCTATAAATTGTTGAACTTTAAACCGTTATTTATAAATAATTAGACGGTCAAAAAAGTTTTCTTATTTTTTTTAAACTCATAATAAATGCATTGAAAGACTGTCAGTTTTTGGAAATTTTCTGACACTTAGTTTTTTTTTATAAATAAGAAATTGGTTCAGAACTACAGAGATCGTATACAATCAATGTTAATTATCCAATTTTTAATTGAATTTATCTCGGATTATATACGGTCGATCGACTTCAAATTTTCAGGGTAATTGTATTATCATGTCCTTAATAAGAACACTGGGAACTATTATTTCCTCTCTAATTTTTTATCAGTAGGCTACTGTAAATAACCGGCTAATTAGTCACTTACATATTCGCGTCTATTTATTATAAATCTGTTCATCAAAATAAAACTATCTTTCGAAATGGATTTGGCAAAGTCTTAATTCTTATTTCTACGTGTGGATCAAAATCGAAAACAATAGATTAACTCCAATTAAAAATGTATAATAATCCGACTAGCTCAATCAACAACAAATTGGGCAAGTAGTCGAGAGTCGAGACAATTTATAACAGAATCCTAGTTAATTTACGACGTTTCGCAACATGTCTGTTTACCACCATCCGTTCGGAATGCGATCATAAGTAATCGCGTGTGCGTAAAAGTTGGCAACACCGTCATCGTGGCAACTGGTTAATATATTTATAAATCAAATGATAACATTTTACTTAAGGCAATAAATATATTGCAGATGAAAATATTAATTAGAGAATTTTAAAGATGTTTATTTCGAAAGAGTTTTATTATTAGTGCAAAATATTGAATTCTGCCAACTTGTGAACTGGCACCGCGACGCTCTAAAGAAAGAAGGCCGTAAAAAATAGTAAAAAAAAACCCAGTCAATTTAGCGATGTTCTAACTTCATAGATTGACATTTGAAATATTATAATAAATAAAATAAAATTTCTGTTAAAGCGTAACAACTAGTAATAAATATTATGAAAGCTAAACATTTTCATGGTTATACATAAGAGGGTTTTACATGTAAAAATTAACCAAATGATGCCCTCGACTTCGCTTCATGTGGCGCAGTGCAGGATATTCAACTTTCTGTTCTTGTGGTGTAATATACTATTTACCAGAGACGTGGACAATTTCAGTATTGCGTCTTTATCATTTATTCTGTGTAAAAAAGCATAGCTTTCAAAAAAAGTACATCCTTGACACAAATCAATAAGTATTTGATTTTTAAATAAATACCTACGCCAAGTCGAACAAATAATAAGATAATTTAAGTTCGTCTACCAAAACAAAATGTCAAAGAATGGGTCGGCCGTAATATAATACAGTAATGTTGCAATTTTAAAATATTGCACAGAAAGTGTTAGAGAAAGTCAAAAATAACTTTGACACATTTAATGTACGGGAATTTTTTTTTTAATCAGATAACGAACCTTACTGTGTTTTGTTATTTTTAGCAAAGAAATTGTTTGATCTAATTCTCAAAATGTTTATTAAACAACTAAGTAAGGCAAAGTTCCATTAAGAAAAGATAACGCAAATAAAACAATAAATATTGATTGTGCAATAAATTAAATTCACTAAAAATCGAAAGTAAAAGTTGGAAGCAACTAAATTTCACGAAAAGTATTAAAAAAATGTGGACTACAAAACGAACGTTTAAATACTGATTAATTTAAAAATATTTACATGTTCATTAATCGAGTATCTACTCTAGACAGGGTGTCCAAAAAATTCACTTTACATCAGACTGGGGGAAAACTTTTAAAGAATAATATTTCAAAAATTAAATAAATAATATTTCTTAATAGTCGCCACAGTTTCACTGGTTAGTGAGACCTAGTGCTAATTTATATTTTCAATTCTTATTATTTTTAATAAAAATCCAATCTATACCATAGATCAGTTCTTAATTGGATTATCATCAACGGACCCAAATCATCGAAACTCCGGTAAATATAGGCATCAGACAAGCTTGGGTTATTTTCAAACTTATCCATCTTAATAAATACGCCTGTTTCTTCAAAAGGAAGATATGTTGTTATTCTTACTTTTTAGAGTTCCGTACATCCGATGTAAAAACGGAATCCTTGGAATCCTCTGTCACAGTTTGTTTGCTCCGAAAAAGTTGAAAAGTACATAATATGTATATATATGGAGTTGGATTACGCAATCACAGACCTATAGAGTAAATAAATTTAGATTTTGGGAGTTATTTTTGGGAATCAAATTACAAAAATAAAAAAAAAAATTCAATCGTAGAATTTTACCAGTCTGTTGAAAATCGAATTTTACGACACACTGTATGTAATGAAACATGCTGTGAGCACAACAGGACAGGAAAGGAAAATACACTTTCGGAAAAATCACACAGCAACAACATTTTGATAATTTTCATACTACAAAAAAGTTTTCATTCTGTGTAGAAGTTTTATGAAATTCAAAAAAAAAAGAAATTTTTCCGGCTGTGTAGAAGGAAAAAATAAAACTATAATATCAATCAACAAACTCGTATATATTTAATATTTACTACATTTGAATAAATAAATCTGTCTTTAAGATATTTCATTGCAATTCAAACGAGAAAAAGAGAGTTGCAAAGTATATTTCGAAAATAAACTAAAAAGAAAACGACACAAACCAGCGATTCCCAATTCAGCAGTAAATCATAATATTTATTTTGGCCGTTATGCGAATAAAAATTTTTTAAATTAACAGAAATTTAGCGAAATTCAAAATTCGCAATGTTTATCGAACTCATGCCAACTAAAATTGCAGTGTATTTATTTTAACCAAATTATTTTTTGTAGTAATGAAAATTCACTTTGCTGTGCAAAGTTATAAAGTTTCAGTAATTTCTGACAATTATTTGAAAATAACATTTTTTGTTGGCTGAAAACATTATTTGATTTTTTCAAAAAACAACATTCGTCGACACACATTCATAGTCTGTCAAAAATTATGAAAAATTATATCTTGTAAAAAAAATGTACGTAGTCCTACAAAGTACATTGAAAACTAAACAAAAATAGGGAAAAAAAAACATTTCGCGTACATAATTAAAACCAATAACATTCCAGTGAGAAAAAAACTAATTAAAAAAAAAACTAAAAATCGTGTGCCGTGCTTTCTAATCTCTATTGATTTACCCAGAATGCCTCACTGGGATCGGATCTTGCCCTATTTATCACCCTGCCGCTGGTCGTTCCACCTCTCTGCGGTGCCGCCCTGTCCAACGTTTCGACGTCGCTAGTATTGCTTTCTTCACCTGTACAATAAGTGGCGGTCGTGTCGCTTTCTTGAGACGATCTTCTATCTTGCGACAATCTCGGTTGCAACAACTCTTCGTGTTGACTATTCGTCGCCTCTTCAAACGAGGCGATTTTCGAAATCGATCTCAAATTCTTTCGCGTTTCGTACGATTCGTGTGCCTTTTCGATTCTTAATTTTTCTAAACTCTCCTCGTCGGTAAAATATTCATCTGAAGATACGTGAACGTTTTCTTCCAAGCTACGTTTCGGTTTCGTCTCGCTTTCTTCTTTTCGTTCCAAAATTTCGGCTAAATTCGGCTTTTTCCTTGCACCGGTCAACTCTTCACTTTCTATTTGTTTTTTCGCACCGTCTTTAATTTCTTTCGATTTGATTTTAATTTGTTCTTTAGGTTTAATTTCAATTTGTTTTTTCGCACTTTCTTCACTTTTTGAAGAATTTTTTTTAGATATCACAGCCGTGTCGTCTTTTTTAATTTCTACATCGCTTTTTTCTGATATTCTGGTTTCTGGAATGTGATGATCTTTAGTTTGTTTATCATTAAAAGATAAATCGTCGTATTTTACGCCCTGTTCAATTTCTTCAAGAGACGTTAACATTTTCAGTTCGTCATCACGAGACGATTTAGACGAGCCTCGCGAAGAATTCGACGAGCTACGACGTTTCTTAAAGTTCTTCCTTCGCCACGAACCGTCATCTCTAGTCAAAGGTTTAAATTTTACGCCATCCAACGATCTCAAGAAGTCTTCATCATAAGGAGTCGTAGGTTCATCTTCTTCGTTGTTGTTATCATGAAATATCGGTTCGGAGTCATATCGTCTTATTTCGGGCAACATCGACTTATCTCCTGATTTCGGGTCAATTGGAGCAAATATCAACTCGGAAGTATCTGAACACGATTTAGATAATTTAGACTCCGTGACGTTTTTTGTTTTTGCATCTTCTTGTGACTTCGAAGATTTTATTTTGGTATCGATCACTTCTTCGTCCTTACTTGTCGACTTTGAAACATCAGTGTCTGATTCCTTAAGCTCTAACTCACTGGCTACTTTTTTAAAACTCGATTCTTCAGTCGATTGTAAAACTTCTAATTCTTTCATTAAATTCTGGATATTCTGATCTTCTGGTTCTTTTGATTCACATTTGTTAACCCAATCCTGGACATCAGCGTCTTCTTCAATATCAGGTAAAATTGTTTTCTTAATATCATTCACTGGTTCAACAAATTCTATTTTCGATTCTTGTTTTTGAGTTTTAGGAGAACTGCCGGTGATCTTGTCATCTTCAATTTTCATTTCTATCACAGTTTCTATTTCTTCTTCTTTTATAAGATAGTGATATTCTTTGACATCAGGTTTTTGTTCTAAAAAAGTGGTCTCTTTTTTTGACAAGTCATCGACAGTTGGAGTCTGAACTTCACTAGGTGCTGGCTGAACTGTACTTTCACTGGGAATTTCAGTAGGTTTAGATGATTCAATAGCTTCAGTACGTAACCTATCTTCTTGTTTATGCATAACAGTAATTTTATGATTATTTCTTGAGGGCGATTCGTTTTTCTCCTCACTTTCAACAATAGTTTCAGTTACCGGTTCTTTATTCTCTTCTAAAGGAGCTGAACTTCGAATTTGAAACGATTCTTCTTGTGAATGTTTTACAGTAACAGTATGTCCTCCGTTATTAGTTTTAGAACCAGATGTTTCCTGTGGTGATTCCGAATCAGGTTTCGGAACACTAAAAGATTCTTCTTGAGGATGTTTCACAGTCACCTTATGAGAACTAACGGATTCATCTCGTTTACTTTCAGAATCTTCCTGGCGTTCAACTTCTACTTCAAGTTTACTCTCGCTAGCAGAGTTCTTATCTTCACGAATATCTTCGGACACGCTACTTTCTGGTTTTGGCTCTGCAAGCTCTTCTTTGGGTTCATTTGTAGTATCTACCGTTGGTATTTGTTCATTCACAAGACTTCCATCGGGTTGTAGAGCTGCTTCAGACGATATATTCGATTCAGTTTCATTTCTAGACGCTGATCTAGCTTCAGGAAACGGTGAAGGTGGTCTAAAGAAGACTGAGCCTGGTATATTCATTTCATTTGGAATCATTCCTTCGTGATGATATATAAGACCTTCAGGTCCTTCTTGAAACATCATCGGACCAATTCCTCCAGGGCCTTCATGAAACATCATTGGTCCCATTCCTCCTGGTCCTTCTTGGAACATTATAGGACCCATACCTTCAGGTCCTTCTTGGAACATCAACGGACCCATTCCTTCAGGCCCCTCTTGAAACATTAAAGGTCCCGATCCTTCATGACCTTCAAATATAATCTGACTCATACCTTCAGGCCCATGATGGAACATCATCGGTCCCATACCTTCTTCATATGGGAACATACCACCGCCCATGGGTGGAACGACTTCAATAACGTATTCCATTTCTTGATCTGGAGGATATCCTTCAGGTGGCGGAATAAATTCAACCAAGAATTCTGCTGCTGGTCCACTACTTATGGAATCGTCTTCATGTCCGGTGAACCCGTTCACTTCAGCTCCATGATTTTGAAGCAATTCAGCCAATTGCGGATTCTGTAAGAAGTATTCAGCTTCAACATCACTCACGGGTTCTGCGTCGATTTGAAAATATCGTCCGGAATGATTATAAACTCTATCCAAATGTTCTTCCTCTGTCATTTCGGGTCGACTTATCTCTTCTATATTCGAAATATCTTCTTCGGTGGTTGTGGAAGCGATCAAATCTGGCACTGCACTATCTTCAAGTACATCTTGACCAGGAGTTATATCACTTTCAGTGATCAAATCACTCGTTTCAGTCAAAGGGTATGTAGTTTCAGTTTCACTTGGTTCACTTTCGAGAAAACGGTTTCGACTCTCAAATGCGGATTCGGTATTTATATCGTTTCCAGTCGTACCAACTGTACTTTCAGACTGTTGTTTTGAATCTTGCGTATCAATTCTAAAAGAAGACGCAATACCGGATTCGGTTTGTTGATAATAAGTGGTATCGCTGGTTGGTTGATCTGAAAATCCTGTCGAAGTTTCGTCGCCAAAAGATGACACTACATCCGTTTCGGTTTGTTTGAAATAACTTGTGTCACTAGTCGGTTGTTCTGATTTTGTTTTAGATATTTCAGTTTCATCGCCAAAAGAGCCTACGATATCAGTTTCGGTTTGTTTGAAATAGGTCGTATCGCTGGTTGGCTGATCAGAACTTATTTTTGACAGAGCTTCGGTCTGCTTCAAATAATCTGTTGTATCACTAACCGGTTGTTCTGAAAATACTTCAGATTTTTCAGTTTCAGACGATACGATATCAGTTTCGACACTTTGTTCAAAAAAAATTGTACCACTTGCTTGATCTGAAGTTACTCTCGATATCTCGTCAAAACTAGTGTTTTTAAAAAAATCTGAACTCTCACTGACATTTGACTTTACTTTTTCAGCCTGGGAATAACTTGTAACATCAGTAGTGACACTTTGAACCATGCAACAATTGCCTTCTATTGTTTGACAGCAATCTGTTTTGGTAGAATTACATTCCGATTTCAAAGGTGCAGCTGCTTCAAGATTGCTTTTAGTAATTTTAGATACAGCATCAGTTTTTATACACCCGTTTTCAATCAGTTCTCTCTCTTGCCGTATCAACTGTTTCTCAACTTCTTTTTCTTCGAATATTTTCTTAGGAGCAGAAATAAGTAATCTGCCCGTAATTTGTTGCAAACCTTCAACGTTTTGGTAATACGACACATCCTCATCTATCGAAACTCTTTTCTTAGCTTGCGACTTCGTAACGACTTTATTTTCTTTAATTTCCTTAACTTGTGTTTCTTTCACTGGACTGACGCTTCGTGTTTGCTCAACATCATCTTTGCCTTGAATTTCTAAATCTTCTTCTTGTTTACTGTCAATTCGCAACACTTTCTTCTTATATTGCTTAATCAGATCTTTCGAAACATCGGGCGCAAACTGTCCCGATTTTTCCTCTTCGATTACAGAAACACTTTGATTAGTTGTATGTTTCGTTATTGACACGAGTTCGGTGTTTTCGTAATAGTTCGTTTCGTAGTTCGTATCTTCGGTTTCGCTTATCTCTCTGACGTAAGTGTCCTTGATGTCCGTCAATTCTGGAGTGCATTCGTACGGGGTCAAACCATACGTGAAGTGATGATAGCATGCTATGACCTCCAACACTCCAACGCACTGCACCAATACGGACAACAACAATCCCATTTTGTTTTTATCGGTATTGTTCTGTTTTCGTAAATCACTTTTCTTTTAAATTATTTCATTATCAAAATTCAACAGTTTCATAGTATGCACACCGCACAGTTAAAAATTTATTTCAGTTTATCTTTCATTTACTTTAATTAAACAAACTATAAACATTACGGAAAAATATCAGATTTATTTAAAATATGCGAGTGAATTTGTGAAACAATCGAATGCGTCACCAATTTACAAGAAAAACAAATCAGTTAACCTTGAAAAAAATAAGACTGACACGTGGGTGAAAGTTCAAATTGATTTATTTGGCGCATAAATAAACATTGATTGATAATTCAAAGAAGAAAAAACATGAAAATCGAAATCAAGAAATTAAACAAAACTGTGACAGAAATAGACGTCAAGTAATATAGAACGGTTCTATTATATTAAAAAATGACGTTATCTGTAAACGTGGTGGGGGACAGAGACAACTATATTAAATAAAACGGCCCCCTCCCACACAGAGCGTTAGTGAAAATCTTTATAAATAAAACGACGCTAGATATTTGACGAAAAATAAAACAAGTGCAAGTAAAACAGTTGAGAGAGTAACTCGCGGTGCAACAAAACTCAAAAATCAAACATGGCGCCGTGTCACAGGCGCATGATCCTAAAAATAAACTTGAACGACCGCACTAGAGACGCATTCGAAATATTTCACAGCCGTAACACCACTCAAATATTAACGACCATAGTTCTTCAGTCAGTAACAAACGCACATCAAACATGGCCGCCGCGCACAAACGCAAGCCCCCATCAACCAAAAAAACAAAACACACTGTGATTATGGCACGCAATTTTTACTTGTTCATTTTCAATGCGCACGTTCACGACCAATTGTTGCACTCCGCAACAAAATGACGATCGGTATTGCAAGAAAAAAAAAATGAACGACGAAAACAACAATAGAAATGGGTTAAAATTATTATCGGCGGAGTATACTCTCTTGTCAAAGGAAGAAAAGCAATCTGGGAGTTCGCTATCGTAGATATAATATAGGTCGGATAGTGTGAGGTGTGTTGTTTCGCTGGTGGACCTATATTTAGCTGCCGAGAGTCGCCCCGAGGTATATCATTATTAGCTTGGCCGTTGCACGAGGTGCCAGGGATTTTTACATTAGAAAAAACGGGACAATCTACCGACTGTTCTGTAATATTCAACTAGCCTTTGCTGACGATTCGATTTAACAGAAATCTTAAGTATCCTACACCAGAGTTGGGCAAAGTACTGAACCTAAATGCTTGAAGCACCGAGCATCGAGCACTTACTAAAGTGCTTAAAGCATCAAGCACTTTCATTTTTAAAAATGCTTAAAAGCATCGAGCGTTTACTAAAGTGCTTTAAAGCATTAAGCATTTAAAAGTAACTTCTTAAATTTTACGTTCCAACATTAAGTTATGATGTTTTTGGACATTAACAATATTTCTAATTGATGGGGTAGTTTGGACTATGCAACTAGCCTTTGCTTACGGTTCAATTTAATAAAAATCTTATCTTAAGTATCCCAGAGCTGGACAAAGCACTGAACCTAAGAGCCTGAAGCATCGAGCACTTACTAAAATGCTTAAAACATCAAGCACTTTCATTTTGAAAAAAGCTTAAAAGCATCGAACGCTTACTAAAGTGTTTTAAAGCATTAAGTATTTTAAAGTAGGTGACTTCTTAAATTTTACCTTCCAACATTAAGTTATGATGTTTTTGGACATTAACAATATTTATAATTGATGGGGAAATTTAGGCTTAAACACACAAAAGAAATTGATATCTACCCTAAAACGAAATAAGAATTACAAAAGATAGACGAAATATGTTTCATTAAACTTTGAAAGTACCAATCATGCATTAGAAATGCTTATTATACATTCTTATTATATAAGCTTGTTGAATGCTTACTAAGCGATTTATAATGCTTACCTGCTTACTAACTAGCAAGTCTAAGCATCAATCATCTGTTTGACAAAATGCTTTAAGCATTATGAGTACTAAGCACTAAGCACTCAGTATTGTTCAGCTCCGTTACGAAAAG
Source organism: Venustoraphidia nigricollis (assembly GCA_034508555.1). Lineage (NCBI taxonomy): Eukaryota > Metazoa > Arthropoda > Insecta > Raphidioptera > Raphidiidae > Venustoraphidia > Venustoraphidia nigricollis. The sequence goes on from JAVRKA010000618.1 coordinate 16,129, forward strand.
TGTAATTCCATTCAAAAAACAGCCGGTATATTTGCTGCAAGCCAACAACATGTGTTTGTTATTAAATATCTCAAACACATCTACATCGTTTAAATCATCGATAATATTGGAAAACTGGGTCATCATTCCCGATTGGACTGTGAACTATTGTCAAGAAAAATGGCGGCGGTTTTAGTTTATCCTTTCGATACTCAAAACGTCGACAAAGGACATTATTTTAACACTTTAGTTTTTCAGATGTTAACATCAAGTTACAAAAAAAAAGTACAGCAAGAGATCAGCTGTCTGTCAATCAAAGTAAAAATATAACGGAGCCTTAAACCAAATCAATATAAAGCAAATATTATTACGACTTTCAAAAAGAAATCTTTGATGCACAATTAAACAAACATTATCGTTTTCATAATACTTAAATTTACTCAATTGTAGAGTCATATTCACCGAACGACTTTTATTTTATGGTAAGGACTTTGAAAATTTAGAGCTAACCAAAAACATCAGGCCTTTAAATAGACTGATAATGATATTACAGACAAATTATAGCAAATTGTAACATTCGGCTTCGAAACTTATAAAACAAATATTAAAAAAATTTTTTTGATGAGTTTTGACTTTTTTTTTGTATTATAAAGCGACTGGTAAAAATGACAGAAAAATGCTTCTAGACGCCAAAAAAAAAAAAAATTTTTTTTATGAGTTTTGGCGCCCAATATATCGTTTCCTATAGTCTTCCTGTGATCTATACTGGTCTTTATATAACCCTTATTTTTTTCAAAATTTTAGTCCTAACACTTTCTGAGATATTTAGGGGAGAAACCTACTTTTTTGGTGAATTACTATTCAAAAAAGTACGTCTCTCCCTTCTTTATCTCCAAAATTATTAGGTCTAAAATTTTGAAAAAAATAATAGAAATAAAGAAACTGATAACGATCACATTCGGCGCCGAAACTCATCAAAAAAATTAAAAAAAAACACATTTTTTGATGAATTTTGGCATTGATCACAATTTTTTGTAATCTTTACCAGCCTCTTTATATTCCTGATTTTTTTCAAATTTTTTTACATAGGTACTAAATTCGGAGATAAAAAGGAAAAATACATTGTGACGTCACTGTGGTTAAAGCCAGTACGGTTAAAATATGCTTACAACTTTTTTACCTCCGAAATTATTAGATATACGCTTTTGAAAAAATCAAGGCATATAAAGAAACTGGAAAAAACCACAAGAAGACTACAGTTATATTTATATTCGAAGCCAAAACTCATAAAAAAAACAAAAAAAAACATTTTTGATGATTTCCATCGGCATCTTTATATGCTTGATTTATTTCAAAATTTTTGAAGAGATTTTTTTTCAAAATTTTAGGTCTAACACTTTCCGAGATATGGAAGGGAAAGACCCAAGTTTTTGGTGTTCGATATATGGTAGCTCTTGTTACGTTTGCTTTTTCTTGTAGATTCCAAGATGTACTCAACTCAATATTTTAAATGTGCTAATAGTTGCAAAGAAATGGAAAATGTTGACGGTTACAGCGTTATACTTGTAAAACCGACGATTTTATATCGAAGCGCCTGTCTTAGAATAAAATAAGATTTACTCGTTTCGTTTTGCAAAGATCACGGAAGTACAGTTAAAATCCAATAAAGTCATTTAATGTGTTGGCAACTTGTTAGCCAAAGAAATTAGACCAAACAACATTAAACGCTACACAAAGAAACTACGTTGTTAAAGATATGGCACCGTACCGTAACTGATAACTCATTCCGCCGCGAAAGTGGAAAGTTTAGGGCTTGGTCCTGACGATGACAGAAGTTGAAAATACGTTTTTTTTAATATTGCATTGTAAAAACAATGGCAGCAAAACTCTAGCCATACTTCTGTGGTTAACATTATTATTTGCGCATATTCTTATTAAAAATTGTTCGGCAAATGTACCCAGAAATGTAAGCCAATGCTAGAAAATTGTTGGTTATTTATGAGATCGAAATGGACAGCTAGCTTATTTTTAACAAAATTAGTGGATATAAGTTGTTAATGGTCTCCTCTTTGACATCACGAAAACTCGAAATTCGTTAACAAATACGAGTAACAAAAGATAAGTTGGCATCATTTAGATACTTTGAAGAATTCGCATACTTAGCGTTCATTCAATCCAAATTTACTTTTTCCAGTTTCGTCTTTCATTCATTTCACGTTGACCGCGAATAGAATCGCTCAATTAGTGGTCATTTAATTTAATTTGACGACGAAACGAAAAAAAAGAGAATGAGAAATATTTCATTAAATGACACCTGCGCGTTCCATGCTATTAACCAGCCTCCAGGAGTGCCAACTGTGCTTTTAACAAAAAAAATGTACACAGTTACGAAAGTCGGGTAAATGATGAATATATATTAGTTTGCGAAATATTAACGCGAAATCTAAATCTGCTCATTTTATAGGGATGTCCAGTTGAAAGATTTCGTCTAGGGTTGGACCTATTTCTGCGGCCGCAAAATAATATGGCTTAAGTTGACTTATTGGTATTTTTATTTTGTAACTTCAAAAGTTATTTAACTCTATAATCAGATTACCACTTACAGTAATTTAGCGCCGCCTTAAATCAATACTTCTGGTATTTTTTACTCGACTGCGCGAAAACAAATGCCGGCAATTTTTATTCGTGTTGGGTTGCAGAAAGCATCGTCAAAAAACCTGATTTGACAACGATTTTAGATTGGGACCACACATATTATCGCCATAAGAAAAACATTAAAAAATGACAAGTCGATCTTACTCGAAAAATAATTGATCGATTGAAACGATATTTTTTTTAAACCGTGTAAACATGTATTTAACATAGTTTTTTGTACGATTTCTACTACGCAATAACATGTTTCGCGACTTTTGTTTAAAATTTAGCTTGAAAAGCGATCTTTTTCTATGTACACCAATAATTTATTTCTCTGTGACTACAATGTAATGTTCTACATGACGGGGAGTTTCCCAGCGACATTAGACTGCTTCTATATTAACAACTGTATATACACAATCTACGGTTTTTATCAAATCAATTTTTTTGACAACGCTTTCCGCAACCCAGCATCAATGTTATAAAAAATAGAATAGCTTATAAACACAGCAAGATAGCTACAATTGCGCTATAAGAGGAAATGCCCATTGTTACAATGTAATATTAGAAAAAAATATTTTTAAACACAGTCACTGCGGAACTTAAACCCTAAACTTTCCACTTTCGCGGCAGAATGGGTTATCAGTTACTCTAAGATGTCATATATTTGACATAATAAAGGAAATTCTAACATGATGCTAAAGTTAATTTTTATTTTAAGTAACGCTAAACATGAACCTTCACAGTAGTGAGAGTTTATGGGTGAAGTTTATAATGTATTTGAATTCTGTAGTTTAAAAAAAAAAGATTGACATAAGCGAGTCTGACTTGTGGCCGCAGATACATCTATTATATCTATATATACATATTATTGTGTGTTTGAATGTACAAATCGTTTCTATAGAGTGTAAGTTTTGCACCCGGCACCATCGTCAGCGCGGATGGTACAAAACAGTGGTCTGTTCTGCGAGATCACAAACGAGATGAGAACGAGACAGAGAATCTGAGCAGTTCGTTCGGACTCGCACTGTTCCCAATGCGCAAGACGGAGAGAGACGTGTCGGCGCGTTCGAACTGAACGCCGTTCAAACTGTTCGGACACCGCGCGTCCCCGCGTTGCCAAAAATGGTTTGTGTTCCACGTGACGTAACATATCGTGTTGCGACGACGACTAAAGACGACGACCGCGCGCCGGCGGCGACGACGACGACGCGTTTCTTTGCGAGTTCGGGTCGCGACGGACAGTTCCGCAGGGTCGACCACGCGCGTCGCGCCTTGACCCAAAGGACACCGAGAGAAAGGGCAAGTGCAAAGACCGCCAGGCATCGGTCAACGTTTTAATTATTTTTAAGCTATGATGCAATGGATTTTTATAGAAATTACTGTTTATTTATAGATAGATAGATAGATAATAATAATAATAATAATCAGTTTTATTCCGAAGACCTTACAAAGGTATAGAACACGTCAAATATAGGTACAATACATTAGATAAAATAATCTTCCAAAGAATACAATGTTAAATTATTTAGATATTTTTTAAACTTAAATTTGAATTTACTCATTGATAAGTTTTTCAGATCTTGCGGTATATTATTAAATATTTTTATCACAGAATTTAAGGGACCTTTCAACATTTTATTTAAATCTGTGAGTTATGACCAAATCGTTTTTATTTCTGGTACTGTAGCTGTGGTGAAATATATTATTCGTAAATAAGAAAGGATATTTTTTTACAAAAATTGAACATTCTAGTACATATATATATCGTGAACTGTTAAAATATTTAATTTTTTAAAAAGTGGTCGACAAGATGTGCATGGTCCTTCATTACATATTGCTCTTATGCATCTTTTTTGGACTTTAAATATATCATTTATGTTAACTGAACGTCCCCAAAATATAATTCCATAAGGCAAACGAGAGTGTACATAAGCATAATATATATTCAGTAAGACTGAACAAGGAACTGTGTTGTTTAAGGAACAAATAAGAAATACAGTCAAAGTCCTCTAAGTGCACGCTCTCTAAATGCACACGCTCTCTTACTGCACACGAACTCGCCCTCTAAGTGCACGTTCCCCAGCCCCCACTTCGAATAATCTGCGACCAATCACGTGCGACCGTAAGCGCGCTATTTTCAAACTTTCCATTTCCATCATATTCATAGAGTTTTAGAGATATTGTTTATAGCATCTGATTGAATAAAGATAGCTATAGGAGTTAGAAGAGTGGGGATGAAAAAGATCGTAGGGGAAGTGTGCACTTAAAGGATGGGCCTCGGTTCCGAGCTGTGCACTTAGAGGGCTTTGACTGTATGTATTTATTTATGGTATTTATAAGATATTCTATGTGCTGCTTCCATGTCAAGTTTTTGTCGATGATAGATCGATATATTGATAGATTGAGATATAGATATTTTATTTCTGAGCATATCTGCTATCAATACGTCAATATACAAGAACACAATAAAAAGGTAATACAATTAAGATGACAATTAATAATTTCACCACATATATTAGGTCTTAAAAATTGAAATTAAATAAACTGGTATCATTCTATGCTACCAGTGTCTTAAACACCAAATATAATATTATCCGAATAAAAATAAAAAAAATTGTAAATTTATAAATTGTATTTTTAAAAATTTAATTAGTTTCAAACAAGGAACGAAACATCGCTGTAAATAACAAATAAGTGATAATTTAATAATAAGTAAATGATACTAAAATTACAATTATTTTTCAGAATTCAAGTAATAGGGAAATCCCCAGTCAGCGAGACAATGGAATAAAAGAATGTCTATATAGAAGTAGGTCCTGAGACCATGTGATTTCTGTAGGATTCAATACTGAATCTGAGACCTAAGTACAGATAGCGCTATCGAATAAAATCTAATTAATAATAATAATAATAATAATAATGCGTTTAACGTCCGTTTCTCGACTTTATGTCATAACAGACGCCATTCGCACCATTATTATTTTTTCATCTACCACTTCCCGTTATTTTCTACATTTTTTACAACTTCAACTTATGTAATAGCAATGGGCGAATGAAGGAATTATGGGAAATTAGGATAAGGTAGGTAATTTTTGAACTATGAGTTTGATAGGTAATCGGCCATGGCCTCAAATAAGGAACCATCTCGATATTTATCTGGAATTAATTGAGGGAAACCATGGAAAACCTCAATCAAGATGGCCGGTACAGGAATTACCGTTTCTCGGCGAGAGGCAGTAGGAAAAAGTCCCAGCCACATCTGCCCCCGCCGGGATTCGAACCCATATCTCCCGAATGCAAGTCTAGTGCTGTCAATTATCAGAATAAGTTTGGTCTGACAAAAACCTTGGATTGTGATAAAATAGTTACCGGTTTTATATATCCAAGAGTCTAAAGCAATCAGACTTTTTTATTGTGTACGAGGGTTGATCAATAAGTACCCGTGTTTGACGACAGATGGCGTTGATGAGTGACATTGACTTTACCATCGTGTACAGCAGACTTTTAAACGACCTCGTACTGAGTTGTAGATAAATTCATAGGCTAGATTATTTTTGACAGCCAGTTGTATCATTTTTCGACAAAATGGAAAAAGAGCATTATCGATCCGTAATTCATTTTTTATACGAGTATCTCACCGTAGTCATAGATGGTGAAGGATTCCCAAAGACTACATCCAGCTCTAGTTTTATTTCTTCGCATATTTTTTAAAAAACGAATTACGGATCGATATTACTCTTTTTCCATTTTGTCGAAAAATATACAACACGAATGATACAACTGGCTGTCAAAAATAGCCTAACCTATGAATTTATCTACAACTCAGCACGAGGTTGTTTAAAAGTCTGCAGTACACGATGGTAAAGTCAATTTCACTCGTCTATGCCATCAGTCGTCAAACACGAGCACTCATTGATCAACTCTCGTAGAGTGGACAAAATTTACGCCATGGCGGCTGCCTGAGTCTGAATTAAGATTGGATTTGAGCAAAATTGCTCCTAGAATCGACTCAATTTCCAACACCCAACACATTAATTAATAACAATCTATTCCTCTCTCTCTAACTGTATTTCTTTTTTTAATAAAATATTTTATTTTGTTCTATCTATACTCAGTTTTTAAGAGGTTCGCCGTTTTTGGAAATCTAAATTTCTGACAATGCTCCGCAACCCGGCATAACACTAACAGATAAAACCGTATCAAATTTTGTCTAATGGTTTTTTTCTGTCTTGACGGCTGTTTTAATGTTTTATAGTTTTCCTTTTACATCCTTTCTATAATCTAAGATTACATAAAATCAATTTATAAAGTTGATAGATCGATCGTGAGGTGGTGCAACATAACACAAACTTGGCAACGATTTTCTAAACACAGCGAACTAAAAGAAATATATTATTATTTTACAATGTATACAAAAAAAGATCCGTGTGGTTCATTTAAACGATTATGAAATAACTAATAACCGCAGTGTTTCACAAATTAGATGACTTTATTACGCGGTTATTATTTTCATACAGACGTCCATTTTGTAAATTATCTCCGCAAACTTTTCGTATAGAGCAAAATCCCAAAATAAACCAAATTAACTAGGATTAGATAGTGGATTAAAATATAAAAGTTCGGGCTTAGTTTATCAAAAGCTATTATCTAAAATTTAAAAGTGTTAAGTTAATTACCCTCGCAAACTTTTTAATAAAAAACGCCAATCCGAAAATAATCCCAGTCTAAGCTAGGATTAGAAAGAGTTGATCCCAGGTCAGTTTAAAAAAATGAACGTAATTCTGTCTGTTCTTGAAAATATTGTTTTTTTTGTATTATTTTTTTTTACAAAATGCGAACTGCGTGGACAAACTAAACCAAAACTTGGATTAGTTAGTTGATTAAAACATAATAAGGTCAGCGTTAAATCCATTTAATCTATAGGTAATAAAATTGTAATTGCCGGTCTGTCTGGCAATGACGCAAAAACGTCTAGGTTTTCACGAAACTTTTAAAGTATATTCAAGTTGATCCAACTTAGAATCTAAAAAGCAAATTACATTTGAAATTTCAGTTGCAGAGCGTGTATAATCTACAATCTTTTAGAAAACACAATATCTGACTAAATAATAAACAGGATCACAGGAATTTGGACAATAAAACACAACGATCAAACTATCATTGAAAGCTGCAACGTTTCGTTATCGAGACTTTTTCAAGCAACTCAACAATGTTGAGTTGCTTGACAACGATCGACATATATTGTGGCAACATGTAAATCGTATGTCAACATCACAAGTTTAAAAATAAATAACCAGAAATATGACTCTCTGTTACGGGGTTTTCTCATTCTTGAAAGCTCGATGCTCGGTTAACCTTAGATTCTATCCTGAAACGATCAGTGCTGTACCGTCTCGAGTGTTGGAAGGTTTCTTACGCGTCGGGTTTAATAAAACATTTCATCTGGGTATCTGTTTTATTTCATTTTAAAATTATGATAGAAAAACATATTTAAAAAAAATCGTAACCAAAGTCACGAATTCGTCGGTATAGTCACGTAAACGACGCCGCCTCCGAATTATGCTTCTGGTTATTTACTTATTCTTGTGTCAACATATTAGGTCGCTTGAAATTCTCAATAAAACATTACATCTTTCAATAATACTTTTATCGTTCTGTTTTCTTGTCCAAATTTCTGCGATCCTGTTCATAATTTATAATATACTATAGACAAGAACATTATTCCTGGTTTATTATCGATAGATTTATATTATAGACGTTCGACAACAGCGCCTATTTCTTTTCGAGCATTTATCTCTTATTTAAATACGGCTTAAAATAAATATGTTATGTCAAGTAAGGTTATTTATGGAGTTAGAATGATCCCATGTCGCTTAAAATACGCTAGAATAGAAAACAATATCACGGGTAATTGGAATAAAAATAAATCAATTTAAACACTCATTGATTGCAACGTTTCGTCTTTATTTAATTAAGACTTTTTCAAGCTTCTCAATATGTTTAAATGATAATTAAACTATGATATAATAAGCAATTTCGCATTACAAAAAACAATTAAAAATTGAAAATTGTAGAAAATAATATTGAGAAGCTTAAAAAAGTCTTAATTAAATAAAGACGAAACGTTGCAATCAATGAGTGTTTAAATTGATTTATTTTTATTCCAATTACCCGTGATATTGTTTTCTATTATAACATATATCTGGAATTGAACTTTAGAGATGAATACGCTAGAATGTTTTGTCTTGAATCTACTTTCAAAGCCGTGACAAAAATCGAACTTTAGAATCGCCTCTATGCAGTGCCGTGTGAAAATTTGTTTTCACGTCGTCGGAAATGTGTCAAAACTATTTTATTATTATTATTATTATTATTATATTCAAAGACAGGTGTTTGTGGCCAATATTTTTCGAATGAGACGCACGCTGTAGTATGTCAGTTTGACACGAAACACAGAAAATTGAAACTGAAAAAATAATGTGTGTTTCACTTGTTTGTGTGAGTGTCTGGGAAATTTTTTTAGTATAAATACGATTTTTTTACTCGTCGTTTTAACATTTGGCTACAAGTCTTCGATCAGTCAATATTAGCTCTGAAATTGATTCTACAAAAAAAAAATACGAGACGTAGATTGTATTAGTTTTGTGTTTTTTTCAACCGCGAGGGTTTTAAATTTATGTTAATTATTTTATTTTTTAAATCAAGACATGAATTATTAAAGGAAATGGGGTATAGAGACAAATAAACAAATGAACAGAAATCACTAAAAGCTCATGATTTAAAGATATTCTAAGATTTAAATTACTGCGGGTTCATTTTAGGATATAATTGAATTCTATATAAATGTCTACAGTATCAAATTTTTGCAATCAAGACTAAACTTTTTAAGTTTATAATTTGTCTATAAAACGGTATTCAAATTTTGCTAAAAATAAATAAATGACACTTGTGTTCATTTCGAATTAAAATGTATTTTTTTTTATGAAAACAAAGTAATTCTTTTTTAAATTTCTCGCTCTCTCATATTTTGTTTATACGCTTTAAAAATAACTTTTAAAATAAAACAAAAACAAGAGAGGAACGCATCTACCAATAAAAAAAAAAGTATAGTGTCAACGCATTCGAAAAAATCTATTCTTAAAATACATGCCACACAAAACTGCATTCAAATTCCAGACGCAAAAACTACAACTCGCCGCATAGATATTTCTTAAAATAAACTCACCAGAAAATAATAGTACAGACAGGTAAATATTATTAGAAAAACGCACAGGAATCGTCGAAGAACGCGCGCACCAAAAGACAGTTGAAACACGGAAAAATGGAAAAGAAACAAATGCTCACGAGAAACAAAAGAAATGCTCAAGATTTATTATCATCAAAAAAAGTACAAAAAGGACGTATAAAAATGAACTGCAAGAAGGAAAAAATGCAAATTATTTCTTGAGACGAAATGCGTATAGCGATTATGAAAAAAATGCGTTTTATTTTCCAGTTGAAATGCGAGTCGTTTTCGATATAAAAAAAACAATATATAAGCGATTACTGTGATGCGATATTGTTTACTGTAACATTTTGACAAGCCGAATGTCGATCGAATACGTTTAGTGCGACTAGGTACAACTAAGGAAGAGATGGTACTATAGGGTCCCCAACGTTTAATAGCGTTATCTCAAACGTATATGCCTGTGGGACGTGTATGCATTGCCCGCGGGATAATTCGGGACGCGAATCGTCACAACAATATTTCAATTATAAGTACAGTCAAAGTCCCGTATAAAGTTATCATTTCATTAGAAAGCGTCTATAAACCACGCAGCTCGATCACGGGGAAGATGGGATCAGTTCGAAAATTACGTTGAGCTGCGTGATGGGAGAAGTAGAAATGGGAAAAACGGGTCTTTTTAGTGATCTGCATCGTTGCATCTGGATCCCGTATGTGAGCCGGCTCACTGAACCGGTTCAAAAAGAGCCGGGTTCTGAATATGTTACTGCAGTCTGCCACTGAGTTACCTAGTTCAGATCTAATCGATTCAAAGAGCCGACTCCGACAGAAGATCCGTGAGAGCCGACTCACTTTTTTTTGAGCCGACGGATCAACGGATCCGCATAACTCAGTGAAACACTTAACACACAGAAGCACATTTTACACTTACGTATCGGTTCTTGCTTTGATGCATCTGTCAGCTCAAATGACTCAGGCATCACATGTTTGGCTATGCATTTCTTGATTCTATACAGGTTGTGATATGATTGACTGAACTAGGTAACTCAGTGGCAGACTGCAGTAACATATTCAGAACTCGGCTCTTTTTGAACCGGTTCGGTGGGCCAGCTCACATACGGGATCCAGATGCAAAGATGCAGAGCACTAAAAATACCCGTTTTTCCCATCTCTACGATCTACGCTAAAAATCCAAGCTATAGCGTAATTCTTTGCACGAGAAGATCGATTATAAATATCGAACGTCTATTATAAATGTATAATAAACTGTCCAGTTTATCGGACATTTACTGTAAAAAGATAGTCGGATATGTGTCAGAAATGCTGGCATATCGAATCATTTTTTGTCAACATTAACACACAGTTCCATACGCAATCAAAAATACTATGTGGACGTGGGGCTAAGTCTCGCGGAGGCGTCGTCCGTTTTATGTACAAAATTAAATTTAGACGCGTCACTCACGAATATGCACCGTTAGTAATTAGGTCGCGTGGATCGAGTTTCAACAAAAATGAAAAGTCAAAACGGTGCGAAGGTCGTAAATTAATTATTTGTAGTCTTAAAATATAAATATCACGAACGAGCGGAAAATGTTGTTTCGTTTTCTATATTGCACTAACCGATACCCGCGACTCTGCACGCAATTGAGATGAAACACGGCAGCAAAAACGGTAGTGGAGCCTTCGGCTCCCCCTTGGGCCATCTAGGGGGAATTACAACAAAATAGATAGCATAAAAACCTCCTCCATGAAAAAAAATTATATATATGCCAACTTTCGTGGTGATCGGTCAAACGATGTCGAAGTCTATTAACCTCAAACATCCATTTTATATAATATTAACTGTTCGTAAATTCTGCAAACTGAACAAATATTTCGTTAAATTCGCGCGAAGTCGCAGGTAACAGGTAGTTCTTTTTTTTTAAATAAAAGTCACCTAAGTTACTCTTTATAACATCAACTATCTGCGAGTGAAAGTCCCGTCAAAATCGGTCCAGCCGGTTCGGAGTACCGTATATATACACTTTAATATGCATTTAGTAAAAAGCTGTTATTTTGACATTACAGACACTGAAATAATGATGCGATTGCTAAAGTGAGTAAAAAGCGTTTTAGAAGTTTAACTTCTTTAGCGACGTATCTATTTGAAAAAAGTAAGAAATCGAGGGGAAGTAGAACTGGCACATAAAGGGAAAGTTAGTTTGTCTGCTAAATTACATGAAACTGACAAGGACAGAAGTTTATAGTGTGTTGCTACGTACAAGGGCGTACCCAGCGAGAGGCAGGGGAGGCAGCTGCCCCCCCCCCTGGAAGAAAAAAATAGTCGTTATTAAATTTTGTTGCTGGAATTTTTACAATTCTTGAAATAACTTTACTTCTACAAATCCAAGAAAAATGATACTAGTGTAAGACATGTAACTAGAATAATTTTTTTTTCAAGCAAATAATTGTAATAACTTGGTTGATAAAGCACTGCTATAATTATACATAATTTTCTTAATATTTTGGCTTCATTCACCTTTTCCGTGGTAAAATGTTACAACCTGAACGACCATGGCTTGCCCCCCCCCCCCTAGTTTTGATCCTGGGTACGCCCTTGGCTACGTATGTATAAATATTATTAAAAAGTTTCATATAAAAATTAAACTTGGGAATAATATTAAAAACTAAAGAAGTTAAACTTCTTATGTGAACTTATGAGGGTGAGGCTCATTATAATTTTTCAATTCGTCGTTACCACAGCAGTTCCGGAATGGTTTTGCGAAGAGATACGGATTTTTTAGTGGGGGGAATCTTTATCAAAGGGTCTTTAAAAATGTTTTGCCCTATCAGCAAAAAAAAATCGTCGTTGCCACAGTGGAGTACAAAATATATTAGGTGCAGCTTTTCCATCGCGGTAACGTCGCGTTAATACAGATTCGAAAAAAAAATAGGTGGCACTAACCTCATCACAAGCAGCACACCTCGGCTTCAACGTTTCGGCATAATGTCTTTCGCAGAAGAGCTGTCCGTCGCGCACACAGTGAGCCAAGTCGACGAGCGGCTCGCGGCATTCGCTGCACACAAAACAGTGCGGGTGCCACAGAGCATCGGTGCCGAACCGCGCGGTTCGAACGCACGGTTGACCGCCCGCGACCGCACCGGAACATTCGTGACACGCGCTATCCGCACCGCGTGGCGATTCCGAAACATAACCTGAAAAAAAGAAATTCGGTCTTAGCTGCAGGATTCGGAGATGCGTCATATATCTCCTATCCACGGCATAAGAAAGAATCTCCCACATAAAAAAGCGATTCTCTTATTGGGTTGGTATACGGAGAGCCCGCGGAGTAGCGCTCCGAGCTCTCCAGCAATGCTTGCTGTGTTAAATAAAAAGAGTAAAAAGATTAAATTCAATTTTCAAAGTATACTACGGAACGCCAACGCATAGGCAAAATCGTTACGCATCTCTTTTAACACAGGGAGCATTGCTGGTGTGTTCGCAGCGCCACTCCGCGGGCTCTCCGTGTACTCGCCCGATTAGAGCTTCACCCCTTCCATGTATAAAAAGAATAAAAAACCCGGGTTGCAGTGCCAAAACCCTGCCCACAATATAGTGTATTTGCTTGTACAGGGCAGTGTGGTTTTATACTTTTATTATGTGAAATTAAGTTTGCTTTTGGGCAAAATAAAAAATTTAACCCCCTAATACACCCCTTAAAATAACATTTTTTTTTGTTAATTGTAATATTATTATCAATCGAACGTCTACACCGAATTAAAGACACCCTTCAATAAATAAGTCACTATCTGCAAATTAGTGTTTTAAAAAATTTGTAAGTCCGGTCCTGTTGAGCCGATTTTATTAAAATTTTAGGGGCACTTTTTAATTGCTACTAACGGGTTAAATGTCAATTTTGAAACTATTCTGAGAATTTTTTCGGTATTTTGAGGCCCTACCATTCTTTCTTATGCAGTGCTGCTGTCCTGGGATAAGTTTAAACTATAGTCTTTCCCACCAACAGATAAAGTGAACAGCAAAATATGCTCTGTTGCTGTCGGGCTGTTCTGCTGTGTTCAGTTTCAAGCGTCCAATCAGATCTCTAGTACTGATCACGCAGTTTTATTGCTATATAAATGTATTGAAAAAAATTCAAATACGAAAATAAATTAATCCGTTTATGGGATAGAATATCAAGGTAATCGTTCGGCGGATACATAAAAATGTAAAAATAAAAAAATCCAATCTACTTAAATAAAATGCGTAAAAAGTTTCCACATGAAAAAAAAGCAAAAATATTTTTTTTCCCAACCCTAAAATTTTCTAGCGGCGCCCATGATAACAGCTCGCATGATTCTGATGATAATCAGGCTAGAAAGAATCGAAAACATTTATATGTGGTTACCATTGATGATAAAATGTTTAGAACGGCACTCGTTGAACGTCGCGACGGCGCAATGCAGATACTGACATCTGTGACACGTTCTAAGAAGCACGCGACTTTAATACGAGATTAATACGGAATTTAATGATGTTAAACTCCAACTGGAGGCGACGTCGAATTAAAATGGAACGTACAGATGGCGACAAACGCAATCTGAGCTATGTTCACGAGTTTACGTTACTTTTAACCGTTTGAAAGCAAAAGTTTGTCATTTTGCATTCAGCAGTACACGTAGGTTCTGCGATTTTTAAGTTGATCAGTGGCGGATTTACCATTAGGCCCGTGAGGCCCAGGCCTAGGGCGGCATGATTTTAGGGGCGGCAAAGTTTCAAAAATAAACAATGTTTGGACAGTTGAAATTTAAAAATTAATTTAATTAATTTATCATCCGTTGTCCGAATTTACGGTTCCCTGGCTTTATTAGATATTTAATTTCATTATTCAGCTACCTATAGAGCAAAAAGGGCGCCATATCGGACGGGACCTAGGTCGGCATCGAACCTAAATCCATCACTGAAGTTGATTGTTTAAAATGAGTACAAAATAGCAGACTTACCAATGTCGAGGGCAATTTCGTTTCTAGCCGCAACGAAATCCTCGTAGCTGATGTGGTGTTGCGACTCGACATGCTTGCAGTACGCAAGCGCCAAATCCTGTTTCGGCAATTGCAAGGCCAATTGTTTATCCCGATACCTTTCACCTGGCGTTCCTGAAAAATTAAGACATCCTTTTAGTTTACACAATTTTTCTAGACTTTAGTTATGAGGGATTCCGATCGGATACGGAAATAACATTAGAGTAATAAACGTAGGGTGCTAGCTACTTAATTTTCATAATAGCTCTACGTTTACAATTAGCTAGTAAATGAAAAATTTATTACCGATGTTAAGCACTATACGCTTTTTACAGTAAATCTAATTTTGATGTCAAACAATTTTGCATTTTTTAGTTCAAAGAAGAGTGTTGTTTTAGTTTTTTTAAACTCTAATTTAATTGTAATACTAAAAAACAATATTGTATTTATCTTCGTATATGGTGGTGTTGATTCAATAGAATGTCACAGGAAAAGAAGATTTGGTTGAGGATCAATAAATAAAAAACCCGGGTCGCAGTGCCAAAACCCTGCCGACAATATAGTGTATTTGCTTATATAGGAAGTGTGGCTTTATTATGCAAACTTAAGTTGGTTTTTGGGCAAAATAAAAATTTGACTCCTTAATACACCCCTTAAAATAACATTTTTTTTCTTAATTGCAATATTATTATCAATCGAACCTCTATACCAAATTATATACAACTTTCAGTAAATAATTCACTATCTGCAAACTAGTGTTTTCATAAAATTTGTAAATCCGGTCCTGTCGGGCCGATTTTATTAAAATTTTAGGGACACTTGTTAATTATTACCAGAGGGTTAAATTTCAATTTTGAAACGATTCGGAGAATTTTTTCGGTATTTTGGGGCCCAAAAACATTTTTCAACCCCTAAAAACTACCCTTAAAATAGCCCGATTAGGTCCATTTTAAATAGGCTTCTTGCGGTGATGGATTTCAATACGTGGGCCAAATTTAGTTGAAATCAATTAATTCTTTCGAAAGTTATTGCCCGCACGTATATATATATATAAATATATATATACATATATATATAAACATTTTTAAAAATGGTGCCAAAGTGTTTAGGAGGTTATGAAACGTCGAGAAATTTTGGTCCGACCCCTAGGTCTCGCCATCCGACCGATGCCAATAGTGTATGTTGCCATATGGCAAATACACTAATAAGCTTTACCAAAGTTTCGCTAATAGCCAACGTTTCGAAAAATATATTTTCTCTTCAGGGTCTATGAACATGTATATAAGAAAAGCTAATTAGAACATTTTGTACCATAGAGTCAAGTATGGAAACTTATATCAATATGTTATGGTAAATTGTAGTAAAATAGTAAAAAACTTATTACCTTAAGCTAGTCGAATGATGGTAAAATATATTTTTCGAAACGTTGGCCATTAGTGAAACTTTGGTAAAGCTTATTTATTTATTGATCCTCAACCAAATCTTCCTTTACTGTAATATTGTATTTAACTATGGGGTAGGCAACGCAACGTACGTCACTGTACAGAGTGTTAGCTTGGTTGCAGTAATTTTTCAAGTTTTTTTATCCTGAAGGTACTGGCCAGGATAATGGGACAAACTTATTAAATTATTGTATTGTCGTCGGTCTTTGATAAGTGTGCAAAGTTTCAGTTTAATCTGACGTTTTGAAGTGAGTGAATTTTACGTTCAAAGATTCCTTTACAAACAAACAAACAGTTAACCGTGTTAAAAATGGAATATATTTCTGGTACTGACCTATTCGCGGAATTTTCTCCGACGGGAAATCACGAAAGTATTCGTCAATTTTCGTGGACGTGTCGAGACCTGGCGGCACCCACGCATAATTAAACGCTCGTGGATCTACGCCATGTGCAGTGCGTGCAATCGGATCGGCGGACGCGGCCGAATCGTTGCCGATCGCTAACGAAGACGGGTCGAACTTGAAACCGAGCCTCTCGCTAACCGTCTGAAACTCTTCGTGGTAGATGGCGTGTGCTTCCCGAGGACATTTGCAGTTCGAACATGTCTTTCTGTAAAGGCAAAATAAAAAAATTAATTTGTTATCTCCAAAGTAACTTTAAATATCCGCTATTAGCAGAGTAGTAAGAGGTTATAAATTTGATCACGACATCTGTGATGGTTGAAACGATTGCTTAGGTCATTCGAAACCCTTGGCTTCAGCGTCGGCTCTAGCCCTTGATCAGGGGTAGAGCGAAATTGTCTTTCAGTGCCCTTTGATCAACGCTTTCACTTCACATAAATTGTACTTCGGTTTTATGATAAATAAATAATAAGTCCCAAATTTTTAAAAATCAACTTTTATTGCAATCATCAAGACAGTAGACCTATGGATTTATTTAGAAGCAATCTGTGGAAACCTGTGGATTTTTCAGCGTCACCCTACGGATTTTTAAAAATTAGATCTTGTCACCTGGCGCCTAGAGCGACCGCTGCTCTCGCTTTACCCCAGGCGTTGTTTGGCTTGATTTGTCAATTGTAACGTTTGACAGTTGAGGAAAAGGTCCCGTCTCACCTAGTTATTATTTTCAACATGGTTACGCCTAGCCTTGGTAATCTACTATCTTTGTTAAGTTTTAAGTGTTTTAACTCAGAATCAAGGTATTTTGTCTCGACCGCAAAAGCAGACGATACTAAAAATAAAACCATATTTAAAGAAAACAAAATCAATCAATTTTATGCGCGCGTCTCGCAGAACACTTGAAAGTTCGTGTAATAAATGAACATCGGCAATCAATCATCGAACCAATCTGCGTTCGCCATTTAAATTGCAATCGTTTTTCTCAATAAAACATACATTATTTCGACAAAAAAACAAACGAATGCTATTACTGCCAATTTCCGAATTAGGGAAAACAAATAATAAACGGGCAAGTCACCTGATTTTAAAGTGCATTTCGCA
This sequence comes from Venustoraphidia nigricollis, assembly GCA_034508555.1. Classification (NCBI taxonomy): domain Eukaryota; kingdom Metazoa; phylum Arthropoda; class Insecta; order Raphidioptera; family Raphidiidae; genus Venustoraphidia; species Venustoraphidia nigricollis. Next base: position 33,909 of record JAVRKA010000618.1, read on the forward strand.
CCCTTAAAGTCTTGGCGATAAACCAAACAATACACGTTGTAAAATAAAATCATGTACGTATTAATATGTATTGCGGATAGTACGAAAATCGCAATCCTACGATTTTTTGTTGGTTCTGAGTGACTAATATCATAGATAAAGACCCAGAACTTTTGATAAAGAAGGATATAGTCAATGCTAATACGTACCCGTGTTTGACGACAGATGACGTTGACGAATAAAATTGACATTACCATCGTGTACTGCAGACTTTTAAATCACCTCGTGCTGAGTTGTAGATTTATCGTCAACGCCATCTGTCGTCAAACACGGGTACTTATTGATCAACCATCGTATATTACTTTGGAAAAAGAGACATAGATATGTTTTTTGCGCGATTTGTTGACTTCGCTCACCACAGATTCTAGTAAACAGACAATGCTTGGTATAGTAATTATTATGAATAAAATGTAGGCACTGAGACATATTCGGATGACACATGTAAATATTTATTGACTCGTTGTATTTAATTAATGCCTTTTAACCTTTTGATCGCCACAAACAAATGCACTGCAGCTATGCTGGCAAATACTGCATACCAGAAATACAAAACGCTACAGAAAATAGTCGAGCTTAAAACAACGAGTCGGGTTTTTTTCAAGACGCGCTGTTATTTCCATGACTTTTCTATTACCCAACCGTCTCAGTGTCCAAGTGTTATTTTGAGAACTAGTGAACGTATCAACTAGTTCTTTAATATATTATTTGATTTACGAATAGTTGAGCTTTTAAAAATATCATTAAATGACGCTTGTCTATTAGGGATCCCGTGTTCCTCGAATTCTAAGAAATTAATTCATCATTTGCCATATTTGAAATAGTTCGAACTCTAGGGCCTAAGCAAACAATAAAAGAACACTTTTTATAAGACAATTTAATTGAACGTTTTTATGTATAAAAACTTCCAAGTGTAGGAACCAGCGTTGCCAGACGTCCCGATTTTTAAATCAAAATTAAATGTCCCGCGCGGAACAGACTGTCCCGCTTTTCGGGGATAACTCGACCGTGTGTAAATAATTATTCTCTTATTGTAAGTTGCAATTTGTAACACTCACTCCTCAGACTATTGTTTGAAACGCCATATTTTTCTAATGAATAAAACTTTTTTGATTTTGATTTCTGTTTTTTTTTATTTTTTTTTATTCAGAAGACGAATAAGACTCAACTATTTAACGATAGGGTAAATCTGATTTAAAATATCATATTTTTATTAAAATATATTTTCTATGGCTACTTTTGCTATCTACTGTCACGTAAACGTAATTTGAACTCAAATAAAAAGATAAATATTTAAAAACTTCTGATTATATACGTTTTTTTACTATGTCCCGCTTTCGACGACAGAATCCCGCTTTTTTCATTCAAAAAGTTCCAAAATTTCGACTTGGCAAAAAAAAAATCTGGCAACGCTGGTAGAAACTAAAAAAAAATAATAAAACAAATGAGAACCGAGGCAATTGCTGAATATAAAAGTACCTTCCGCTTTTCAGTGAAAACAAATAAACATCAATAAAGAACAAACGAGCGTCGTTCGTACAGTTATCCAATTAAATTTAATAACCCGTTGCACATCTGCCGCCAACCGAATTGTCGCAAAGACGGACGGGACTCTGTGATCTGCAAATGCATTATTTATAAGCATCCTGGGAGTTTATATGCAGCCGGGCAGATACGTAATATTATGATCTCAATTTTTATCCGGTTCCGTAGATCCCACGGAACCCTTATAGGATCTCTTGAGTCTGTCTGTCCGTCTGTGACAGCTTATTTTCTCAGAACCTACTGAACGAAAAAACGTGAAATTTGGTACATACTAGAGTTGTGGAACTCAGATCTGAACCGGTTCAAAGAGCCGACTCCGACAGAAGATCCGTGAGAGCCGACTCACTTTTTTTTGAGCCGACGGATCAACGGATCCGCACAACTCAGTGAAACACTTAACCCACAGAAGCACATTTTACACTTACGTATCAGTTCTCGCTTTGATGCATCTGTCACCTCAAATGACTCATGCATCACATGTTTGGCTATGCAGCATTCTTGATTCTATACAGGTCGTGATATGATTGACTGAACTAGGTAACTCAGTGGCAGACTGCAGTAACATATTCAGAACTCGGCTCTTTTTGAACCGGTTCAGTGAGCCGGCTCACATACGGGATCCAGATGCAAAGATGCAGATCACTAAAAAGACCCGTGTTTCCCATCTCTAGTACATACATGGAGTTAGATGACCCAATCACGGACATAAGCATAAGTAAACAAATTCCGCTAAAAACAGAGCATGACAAATTTGAGGTCGCCCAACGACGCGTAGAATTTCTGGACAAAAAAAAACCTATTATCTACCAGGACTACTCTTTATTTGACTCTTTTCTTGATACTTTTTACTTTTGAAATTCTAAATTTCATGATAATAATTAAAAAACAAATTATGTGCATTTTATTACCAAAATGAACACAATCTTGGACATCTTGATTATTATCAAGGCCCGAATTCTTCGACTATCCACTACCACCCTGATACCGGGATCATAATCGAGGTTTAACTGTACATAGTAGTTTTCGATTTTCTCAATGCTAAAAGCACGACTGATTATTATATATTTTAGTGTCTCACTTCAATAATATTGTTTTAATGAGCAATAAAACAAATGCAGAACAAATGTCAGGGCATATTATTGTGTTTATTTAGCAGTGACCACAATATTTGAAAAATACAACCAAATACATTTATACGGGTGATTCAAAAAAACATTTTTTTTTAATTGTTCTAAGCTCAGATTATTATAGAAAATACAAAACATATTTATTTAAAATTATTGAGGCAAGGTTAGTAGATTACAGAGGTTGCCTCGTTTGTTGGATCTTTCTGAATATTTCCATTGGATTATTATCGGAAATACAAAACATTTATTTAAAATTATTGAGGCAAGGTTAGTAGATTACAGAGGTTGCCTCGTTCGTTGGATCTTTCTGAATCTTTCCATTGGATGGTGAGGGGATGATGCCATTGGGCGGATCTGCCAATTGACTGCATAGCAACGGCTGTTGTTTATAAGTTTTTATTATAATATTTAAAGACAGAATATAGATATTATTTGCATTAAATTAAATTTACAGTCTTATAGTTAAATATAAATGATATTTTTCATGTTGTCGTTCTAGGTTGATAAAAATATGAACGGTCCGCCAAAAGACAACATTCCTGCGGCTATGCTGACTGGTCAAATGAAACGAGGCAACTTCTATAATCTACTAAACTTGAGGCATGCCGTTACTTTTATAGCATTTCCATGGTCTATATATTACAAGCCCCCCAGTTCCAATGTTCTAATCCGAGAACTAGTAAAAGTATCAACTGAATATTCAATTTATTATTAAGAAAAAATAAATGAAAATATGAATTAGTGCTAGGCACAACTAGCCCTAGTTGTTGGTGGCTTTAAAAAAACTGTAAATTATCAACGAAATTTTACATTTCTTTTTTTATAACAGGTAAAAAATTCCTGAAAGAATGAACAATGAAAAATTAGTATTAGACAAATCAAAAATATATTCCGCAAAAAAAATTCTAAATTTTTTTGAGAATTACTTCGGTGATGCGACCATTTTTCTGCGGAATTTCTACTGGTACAGTTCAATGAAAACATAATTTGCCACCACTGAAAATAAAAAATCAAAATAAAGTGCCATTTTTTTACCTAATAATCAATTCATAAAGCGGCATCTGATCGAACACTTTACAATAAAGATGCAACACTTTCATGCACGCATAGCGCATGCCCGGCCAAGGTACCAATTGTTTAGCAGCCATGCCGACCGAAAGTCCATGCTGGGCCTCCAACAAAACACCGGGACACGGCGCCGCCCCCCCGCCACCCAACACACTGTTCACTCCCATTGGCCCAACATTACGTCGACCTGTGACGTCAATCATTTTTAACTACGTCACGCAGAAGCGCCAAATTTAAATCGCACTCATCTTAAATTATATTTTTAAACGAGCTGTTGAAACTAATAAATTAATAAATTCACACACTTAGTTTTTAAAAAACAATGTACACATTTAAAACACGATTCAAATGTTTTTTAAAACAATTAAACATCGAAGAACTGTGTGAAAAACCTGTAATGTTTACTAGTTTGCGAATATTAATATAGTTCTTGATTATAATGAATCACAAGTTACAAGCGTACCACAATTAACTAATTAATTACTTGAATATTTTAACATGTAAATGACTTTAGCACAATTTAACACAGAAAATATTTATAACGAGTATCGTTTAAAGCGTCTTCGTACTATAATTTAAATGCATATAAAATAATAATTCATGCCACTCGCGTAATATATTTCAAAGTAGTTATATATAAATGTTAACAAGCATAGACACAGTCAGTGATCCGACAGGGTTGGACTTGAAAATATAACAAAATTATTGTCAATTGTCAGACTGTCTGGAACTACTCAAATCTATAAAAATCGATCCTTATGAACTCCAAAACGACTGGACCGATTTTGGATGAAATTTTCAGATTTGACCAGCGGGTGATCCTCTGAAGTTTTGTAGCGATTGGATCAACATTTTTTTTGTGTTTTGGCAATTTTAATTTTTTTCGATTTTTGAACATTCACAATTAAAAGCGACTTAGTTCGCGCAAAAATACACGTTGAGAATTTTATGGTAATGATTCTCATCTTTTATAGCTATAGATAATTAGTGCTACCCGTGCGAAGCCGGACTGGGCCGTTAGTCTAATAAGAAAACAAATTGGAAAGCGGTAATAAATGCAACATGTACGTACAAACGGATGTATTTTCAACTGATTTTACTCGTGTATTTTCAAGTTTTCAGTTCGAATTTCTCATACGCAAAATGTCTGCTCTTACGCTGCTTAGTCAATAGAAAAACATTAATAAAATGTCAATAATGTAAAACGGGTTCTGATTGGTCTATGACTGTCACGAAAAGAGGATAAAAGAGCAGCTGAAAATACGCGAGCTTGATTGTATTATCAATGACTCTGTACAATTATCGTAATCGCATTATCTGCAATTTTAAAATTATCCCCGCTTCTTCGCCGCGTTTGTTATAGCAGAGTTACGTAGCTTTTGAGCTGTAGTGCCGCTGTGAAAACTGCTTAAAATATACGTTTTATGTTTGAAGAGATATTCGGTGATAATATGATAAACGCATTAATTTATAAGCGTCATTAATGACATAAAACAGTAATAGTTACAATGTGTGCTCTCGCACGAAGTAGACGAAATTATAGATTATAGACGCTCAACAGTTACCCAGCCACAGGGAGGGGGGGCAAACCGGGGCACCTGCCCCAGGCGGCAGCTTCAGGAGACGTCAAACTCATAACATAATTTTGAAAATTGATAACAAATTATTAAAAAAAAAAATATTAAAGGGTTCTTATTCTCTCCTCCCGGTTACAGAAAATGCCATCCATTTTTTCTTATCAAGTTTCTGCCTCGGTTTAAAAAAATCGGAGATCCGGGCCTGCAGTTACCGTGTGTAGTACAAAATGATATCAGTTCGTTTATAAGCAAAAATAAATTTCCATTTTATGGTGTGTAGTGACATAAAATTTTCCGCGCGAAACTGAAAATTTCGGAATCACATCCCGGCATGTGTAAGTTTGTAGTACTTTCGTATATTTTTTTTAATTTAGACCATGCGCGCATAATTTTAACTGAAGAGTTAAATAATTTAGTGTATGAATTTTATCAGTTTGGACAAATAAAGTTATCGCTTATATACATAATATTTATGACTAAATATTCATAACATTATAAATAGAATAGTACACGTTATTTTCGGTTAATATACAATCAGAATATGAGGAAACACTGTTAAAAATTTTGTACAAAATTCAGTAAATAGTAAATAGCTGCTGTGAAAACCACAACATTTCCTTTGTTCAATTCTGCACGTAATTTTTCAAAGAAAAAACGATTAGTATATTTATATTTAAGCGTCAATAATTCGGACCTACTTAAGCTCCCTTAAATCTACTTCAGAATATTAAATGAAATTGAAAATATTACTATTATTTTAAATATCATATTGGACAAGTTTTAGACAAACTGCTTTAATAATTTTAAATAAATCTTTTGTAGAGACTCATAATTTATTGATCATGTATTTAGAATTAATACAATTTACCACCTTTAAACTAGCATGAGACCCTAAAGATGAAAACATAATTTTCTAAACGTTATAGCCACAAGTGAAACATTGGTAAAGCTTTTTTTTAAACAGTTCTTCAACTAAACTTTCTGTCATCGTTAAAAATATTAAATTTAAGTCTATAAATTTTCTCAAGAAAAAAATGGCACTATAGGAACGATTTGTTATGTTTTGACTTAAATCATATTAGGTTATTACAGAATATTTAAATTTAAAATATTCACAAAATAAAATTACTTGCAATACTGTTCAATTGGTTTTTATTGATATAAAATACTATGTTTCAACCAAATTTAAAATTTCCGTCGAAAATATTTTTTTATTAGGTATGTACCTATAAATATTTTCAATTTTTAAAAATGATTCAATAGTTTTGACAATATTACAAAAATACTCTCTAATTGAATCTTAAACATTATCAGACGACACTACTCCACAATAAGACAAAAAAAATTTGTATTTCCACTTTGTGCGAGAGCCTGCACCACACAAATTGTCCACAATAGTGCCAAATGCGTTTTTCGTTTTATATTACCACTCAACAAATCATCTTTGACACGTTTAACCGCGAAAATTACAAAAATATTTTTTTAAACAATTTAAACATTTAACTTATTTATTTATTTAGCTTTTCTGTTAATTAATTATCAAGAACCGCAACAACTGCTCACAGAGACGTTTTAAATTATGCCCACAAGTCGCGTTTATCAACTGCACTGAGAAGAAGACGACATAAACGATGTTCAATTGTCAGTTGCGGTGCGTGTCAACGGACGCAACAGGAACTATCGACGCCGATACGTCATTTGTTATACAACAGTTGAATAACGAGAGCGGGCTGCTCGCTCGAAGAAATGCACGCGTTCGCGACTATCGTGACGAAGCGACTGTCAGGACAGAAGCGCGGCTGAAGCAACAGCCGGGAAATACGCGCTGCAGACATGTGCGTTGCAAGATAACGCCGAAACGGGATTCCTTATCGCGCCTTAGCCGACCGTTCGGAGGACTTAACGTACGAGGAATGGGTATACAAAAAAAAAAAAACGATCTTCATACACAACCTTTGAATACGTTCATCCCGCATTTGTTTAGGGTTTAGGTTTTACGTTACAAATATGTAGATAAAACATTTTATTTTTCAGAATTTTGCGGAAGCTTTCACGACAAAAAAAATATTCCCAAAAGTGTTCAATGTAATTTTAAACAGAATAATCGCGCTACGAAGATACGTCATCGCTAGACAGCTTCAGATGATTGGCTGCTTGTAGTTATATCACGCCCACTGCTTCTTCAGGCTTGAATCATGCTATAGTACTATGTATATATATATCTCTTTCCAGAGACAGCCTCTATTTAATTGTGTGCGAATGTCATGTGCCAGACGTCCCGATTTTGGCGGGACGTCCCGATTTTTAAGTCAAAATTAAATGTCCCGCGCGGGACAGGCTTAGTCCCGCTTTTCGGGGATAACTCGACTGTGAATAAGACTCAACTATTTAACGATAGGGTAAATCTGATTTAAAATATCATATTTTTATTAAAATACATTTTCTATCTATTGTCAAGTAAACGTAATTTGAACTCAAATAAAAAGATAAATATTTAAAAACTTATGATTATATACGTTTTTTTACTATGTCCCGCTTTTGACGAAAGAATCCCGCTTTTTTTACTCAAAAAGTTCCAAAATCTGGCAACGCTGTGTGCTGGCTAGGTTTAGCTTCGACGTTATCATATGGCGCTTAAACTAAGCCGTTTGAAATGAAAATATTTTGCAATTAAGGCTGTCGGAACGCTCCGAATTTTGTTTGTGCTGAAACCCAGCGGTAAGGGGCGAGGTAGGCAAACGCCATATTGTGAGTGTGGCCTTCTTTAGCTTTGTCTCGCTCAAATCATCCGCACGTTTCAATTTTTGGCTGGTGCCAACTACGAGGCTAAAAAATGTTATTGCAAGGGTGCCGCTGTCAACTGATTACTCTAATTTTTGGAGATATTTTGAAGATTTAAAAAACTTTTCCGAAAAAGGAAGAGTCACTTTAGGTTTGTGATGGAACAGTTTTGTGAAATAAGTACGAATAAGGTCATAGTGTGACATTGAAAACGTGTGTTTTTTTAGCACAATTAATGCCAAATTTTTTCTAGTAAATCGTACATAAATTACAAAAGTAGTTCATTAGAGACCTAGATTTGTCCTTTATCTTCCTTATAAAGAAAGAATTTTTGCAGAATGTTGACGAATAAGTCTACAATCAGTTGACAACCGAAGCTCTATTTTTGGCTTAAATTCAGAGCGTTCCGACAGCCTTAAGAGGAAAAATATAAGAACCAAAAATCTGGTTTACATTATTTGTTTATGTATAAGGAACAGTGTGCACTGTTCAAAATTATCAAAAAATGTTAGGCGGATTTGTGGTTGCGTAAAACTATCCAAAAACAAAACTTACAAGTTACTAGCTATTACCCGGGTTTCGTTCGAGTTAATGTAGACTTTGACGGGTGTCGTGGAACGCGTTTGGATAAAAAGTCACTTATACTAGCTTAAGAAAAATGCTCAAAAATTGTTTTATCAATTTGTAACGCAGATTCCAACATAAAAAATAAAAACTGCGGGACGAGCCCACAGTATCTTGCCGCTTGTGGTTTTTAACAAAATACGTGATGTGTGACGAAGACAACCTGAGTTTAATTTACGTACGCTCCGTCCAGGAACTGATAAGGAAGAAACCGTAAACCGCTGTAATATTAACTGGAACGACACAACTGGCTTGTCTTTGTGTATCATACGGCGTGCTACTAAATAAATTTACCACGTTGAAAACAATCAAAACAATCCTAGATTTCGTTATCTTGTTTCAATCATCTTCAATCCTTTTTCATCGCATCGCAAATTTACCGGGCGGATTTTCATTCAATCAGAAACCGTTACTTTAGAGATTTTACCTTGACAGATTAATGGTCGCATATTGTAGCGACATTTATGAAATCTAATAATATTAATGCGTTTAACGTCCGTTTCTGGACTCTATGTCATAACAGAGGCTATTCGCACCATTACTATTTTCCATCTACCACACTTCCCGTTATTTTTCTACATTTTTAAAACTTCAACTTATGTAATAGCAATGGGCGAATGAAGGAATTATAGGAAATTAGGATAAGGTAGGCAATTTTTGAACTAGGAGTTTGATAGGTAATCGGCCATGGCGTCAAATAAGGAACCATCTCGATATTTATCTGGAATTAATTGAGGGAAACCATGGAAAACCTCAATCAAGATGGCCGGTACAGGAATTACCGTTTCTCGGCGAGAGGCAGTAGGAAAAAGTCCCAGTCACATCTGCCCCCGCCGGGATTCGAACCCGGACCTTCCGAATGCTAGTTTAGTGCTGTCACCACTACCCTACCCAGCTCGATATAAAGTAAAACTATACTGCATCGAAGAGTCAGCTTTATTGACGATTTCAATCATGCCAATACACCTAGTACATTCATATTAAATTAACAACTAACTTCACGGTGTCACATTTTCGTTGCATGTTGCGTGCGCGACTTCCGTAACAGAGACAATTTTATCCTCAATGCGCCAAAAGAAGTATAACTTCAAAAAGTAATATTTAAATTTACGACAACGATCTGGAATCCAAAATGTAATAGCGCGGTTCGCTACAACGATCTGTTACGTTACTTTTGTGCCACACCGTAAATGTCATTCCAGTGGATTATCGGTCAACGGAACTCAGTGCAGTGCTTTAAACGAGTGGGCAAGCAACGCAGTTTCCCACATATAAGTAGCTTAGCGTTATTCTTTTAATCAGTAAACCGACTCATCCACTATCGTCATTTCAGTTTTATTCCATTCTTTTTTATTTATTCTCAGTAAAACGGAACACACAATGACATACGTTAGTGTTTTTGCGGTTTAAATTTTAAACAAATGGTAAATGTTTTTTTTTAATAGTCAAACAGTTCGAGGATCTACTCATTACTATTATTAGACAAGAAAAAATAGACTTTTGCGGTCAATTAAATAGTGGCAAGCTGGAAACGATTTTGTAGATTATAGACGCTCAACAGCCGAGGTCCTCAGCGTAAGAAATGATTTTAATCTCTTTAAGTACATGCAAAAAAAGTAATTGAAGTTGGATTTTCGGATTTGTTTTCGTTTTATTTTTTGTGAATTATTCGACGCGGAATTTGATGTACTTTAAATGATATAAAGGTGAAATTTTCTTAAAATATGCATCGCCAGTAAGTTTCTCGCGAAAAAAAAGTCCAAAAATTTCGAAGTTTTTTAGGTACTCCACATATAGAGTACAAACACGAAATTAGAGCAAACTTCAAATGTCTGGTTTTATATGTAAATAAAAAGATTAAAAAAGTTTCTACCTTTCCACGAAATAAATGACGACACTGCTTCTTTTTAATCTCCGTTTCTTGGCCTATATAGCTTGTTAGTCCAGGAAAAATAGGCATAAAAATTATCAAAGTTGGAAATATTTTTTTGCATACACACAGGTATTGTGGTTCTAAAAAATATTCGAGAGTTCCTCATCGAATCGACGCCTACGGGGCTCACTATTCTGGATTAGGGGTCACAAAAATACTTTCAACATTAATTTTATTTTGAGGGAAAATATTGGAAAAGTAATGCAGACAAATTTCCGAGAACGGCACAAATATATTAGCATTTTAATCGATCTAAAAAATGAAAATTTCCGTGTATATCTGATATTAACTAAACAAAAAAAAATGGGTTAAATTAGTATTTGATTTGCCATACATTTGCATAAAAAATATTAAAAGAGTCAATAAAGCCGATATCGGTAAACGAACGCCGAAAAAAAAAAAACATTTTTTCCGCGAACATCGCCCAGTTTACATTGCAAACGCTACAAACCGTGTGTCGCTTCAATTAAGAAGTGTAAACATATTACAGTATGTGTTTTTTAAACCTAATTATAATTCCATTAACGAATATTAAGTATAAAGCGTACAGAGAAACGGAACGTGGGTTCAGCCATTGAATCCTAGAGGATGATTCAGCTGGAGTCTTATGATATTATCACGTAACAAAGTTAATTTTAGGGTAGGATAGCTTAAGTTGTGCTATCATTGTCAAAAAGCACACATTGTTACAAAACACATATTGTTACAATAGAAAAATTTATTTTCAACCACTTGCCGGAACTTAGCGTTACCTACGATAAAAATTAGCTCACATAAGAAGTTTAACTTCTTTAATATAAGATATAAGTTTAAATTTCTACTTCTTTAGTTTTTAATATTATTCCGAAGTTTAATTTTTTTATGTCAAACTAATTAATTAATTCATCTTTAAAGTTCAATTCCAGAATATGTTATAATAGAATTCAGTTTCACGGGTAATTGGAATTAAAATAAATCAATTTAAACACTCATTGATTTTTGTAATGCAAAATTGCTTTTTATATCATAGTTTTATTATAATTTAAACATATTGAGAGCTTGAAAAAGTCTTGATTGAATAAAGACGAAACGTTGCAATCAATGAGTGTTTAAATTGATTTATTTTTATTCCAATTACCCGTGAAACTGATTTCTACTAATTAATAATATTTACACATACTTAGCAACACGCTATAAACTTCTGTCCTTGTCAGTTTCATGTAATTTAGGATTTAATTCTACTTCCCCTTTCGGGGACAATTCCACTTCCCGTCTATTTTTACTTTTTTCAAATAGATACGTCGCTAAAGGAGTTAAACTTCAAAAATTCAATCTTTTCACTCAATGCAACATAAAGATACGGTCTTTAATTACATAATTAACCGATCTGAGTAGAGTAGTGGTGACAGCACTAGACTCGCATTCGGAAGGTACCGGGTTCGAATCCCGGCGGGGGCAAATATGGCTGGGACTTTTTCCTACTGCCTCTCGCCGAGAAACGGTAATTCCTGTATACCTTGATTGAGGTTTTCGATGGTTTCCCTCAATTAATTCCAGATAAATATCGAGATGGTTCCTTATTTGAGGCCATGGCCGATTACCTATCAAACTCGTAGTTCAAAAATTACCTACCTTATCCTAATTTCCCATAATTCCTTCATTCGCCCATTGCTATTACATAAGTTGAAGTTGTAAAAAATGTAGAAAATAACGGGAAGTGGTAGATGAAAAAATAATAATGGTGCGAATGGCGTCTGTTATGACATCAAGTCGCGAAACGGACGTTAAACGCATTATTATTATTATTAATAATTACATAATTAGTTTTCATAATACGCGCATCTTTGCAAATAAGCGAAAGTGGCGTCATCCTACGCGATAATTGTAAACTATATTAAATTGTTATACTGGTACAGAGCTCTACTCGTTCTTGTCTGCAGTTTTTATAGTCACCGGACTCGCAGAGTCTCCGCTATTACATGCGTAAAGTATTACGAGACGCCTGTATAACGTACGTGTCGACGCAACGTGAAGGCGTCGATTTGTGTAACGCCGCGACGCACCAATTAACGTCATCAGCCGTTCGTAACACAGTTCACTGTTGCTTTTTGAATACGTAATACTACAATAAACACGTGCTACAAGATAATTAGCGATGTATTCTGATTAATGTATCAACTGATTTACGATTAAATCATCAATCATCGAATTACTCTGATCTGTAATCAGTGCTGGATTAATTAACGAATTTTGCGATTCTATGTATTCATTTTTGACACCTCATATACAAGCTGCAAATGTTATACGTAATATTAATTATTCCAGCTTGTTAACTTTTCTTACAAATTTTACGTCGGTGGAAAAATGGACTATGCGTCCAAGGTCATCAGATACACAGGTCACCTCGTTAATGAACGACGTCAGTTGGAACACCGACAAATATTTTTATCAACCACGGAACAAGGGTGCTTCTGTATCACTTCGTTCCGTTAGATAATAATATAATAATAATAATATATTTAACCGAGCTGGGTAGAGTAGTGGTGACAGCACTAGACTCGCATTCGGGAGGTCCGGGTTCGAATCCCGGCGGGGGCAGATGTGGCTGGGACTTTTTCCTACTGCCTCTCGCCGAGAAACGGTAATTCCTGTACCGGCCATCTTGATTGAGGTTTTCCATGGTTTCCCTCAATTAATTCCAGATAAATATCGAGATGGTTCCTTATTTGAGGCCATGGCCGATTACCTATCAAACTCCTAGTTCAAAAATTACCTACCTTATCCTAATTTCCTATAATTCCTTCATTCGCCCATTGCTATTACCTACATAAGTTGAAGTTTTAAAAATGTAGAAAAATAACTGGAAGTGTGGAAGATGGAAAATAGTAATGGTGCGAATGGCGTCTGTTATGACATAAAATCGAGAAACGGACGTTAAACGCATTATTATTATTATTATAATATACTTATTTTGTTTACATAATAAGCACGTCAGACAAAATGCATATAAAGTAAGAAAAATACATACAAAGATAAAAATACAATTTGGAAATTGTTGCGTCCATATTTTTTTTCAAACATACACAATTAAGTTAGCAGGAAAGTGGACAAATTAAGGTAAATCTTCAAACCAATTATTAATTTAGCGACGTTTCGGTCATTTATTTGATCTTCATCAGGCATCTATAAAGTACAGCACATGTTAAAATTATAAGTACACAACCAAATATTAAAGATTTACATCAATTTGTCCAGTTTCCTGCTAACTTAATTGTGTCTGTTTGATAAAAATTCGAAAAATTAAAAGTATTTAAAATCATAGAGAGAACTTTTAAGTGATGTTTCGTGAGTAGTGGGAAGATGGCGTCATCCAATGACTGAACCGTACGCCCCAAAATGGTGGACAATCTCGTTACTTTGTCAAATCTAGTATAATTTCAATAGATAGAAACGGACTTTAGGAAATTCTAGTAAATATTTATAAACCAAATTACACAAACATATTTATGTTTCCATGGATCCTCCGGTTTTATTACAAGTCCTTAGTTTGCTGATTGTAATCCAAGCGCTACTAAAAGTATCAATGGCATTTTCTGTTAATTATTAAAAATAACAACTAATTTGAAATAAAACAAAAGAATAGTTACTTCTTACCACAACAGATTTATTCAGTGGATGTACATTTCGAGAGCTAAGCTCCCATCTTCAGCAAAAACACTAAAGTGAGTTTAGTGATTTTGGTAAAGATGGGAGCTTAGCTCTCTAAATGTAAAGCCACTGAATAAATCTATTGTGGTAAGAAGTAACTATTCTTTTGTTTTATTTTATTGTTCTAATCTCAGTGCTCTTAATGTTTAAACTAATTTGAAAATATGAATTGATAGTCAAAGCAAGGTTCTTAGTGGCTTAAAAAAATAAATTAAATTAGTGTTTTTCGCCTACAAAAATTCGCAGATGTATATAAAAGAAATCTTGTTCACGGTTAAAATGAAAAATCATGTCAACTGCTCTCGCGGAGTTAATCTTCAAATTAAATTACAAGAAGCGAAGAAAACACGAGGTAAAAAGGGGATAAAACAAAAGGAAAAGTTTTTTTTTAATTAAAAAAATCTGAAAAACGGTTGACCCTGGCCGTACTTCCCGCTGCGCAAAACATACAGGATGATTTTTAAGTTAATCTTTTTTTTAACAGCGTGTAGAAATCAAATAGAGGAACCAATATTTCAAGTAACTTTTTTACGAAAACTCAAAAATAAGTAAGAAACAGCCTTTCAAAGTTTAATTAAATTTTTTAAATTTTATTCAATATTTTGAGGTCGGTTCTGGCGTTATGTTATGTTACTATGGGAGTATGTTATGCCATTGTCAAGTTTCTTGTTGCCTTTTTTAACTGACGTGTTTATTGTTCTGTTTTTAAGAGACATTTTTGAGAATATTTCATGTTTATAACGGGGACATCTTCGAACAATTTTTGTGAATACTTGATAATTACATATTTTCATAGTGACGTAACAGAACTAACCAGGACCGACTTGAAAATTTAATAAAACTTTGAAAGCCTGTTCCTCTTTTATTTTTCAGCTTTAATAAAAAAAATTACTTGAAATATTTTTCGCCTATTTGATTTCTACACGCTGTTAAAAGAATCAACTTAAAAATTACCTATATTCATATTCGCAAGTAATTGAGCTATTCGGGCTCAAAAATATAGATTTTAATATTTTTTTCGAACCTGGCACATATATTCACGAGTAAAACTAACACATATGTAAAGTAGCGAGTGTGTTGTGTAGTAAAGAGGAAAGCGCTCACTGTAGGTTTTGAAAGAGGAGCACCAAATCGGAAAGAGCCGACGTTGCGCCTTGCAATCGAAACGTTTTCACTATCATGATGTTTCACATCAAAAAGTACACAACAACGAAAGAGAATTATATTTTAAATACTTATTTTGCTATGAAAAAAAACGCAAATTGAAAATAAATATTTTTGTGAATTTCTGAACGTAAAAACGGCAATGACCTACACAAAAGAAGAAAGTCTCAGACTGAACGACTTGTTTTGTGTAATAAATTTTGTTATGTAAACACTGTAATGTCGGCAATATAAATATGTTGCTGAAACAATTACAGGTTGACTAACGTCCGACTAAATGCACGTCACGCTTGAAAAACGTCCAATGCAATTAGACATTATAGAACAATTTTATTTTACCATGTTCCTTGCAGGAGAGGATCAGTGTAGGAACTAATAGGGCTTAAGTCGTGGGTCTCCAAGTGTCAAGGGCCCACAAAAAATGAATGATCATAATACATTTTTAATACTTTTTCATTAACAATGAACATTAATAGTATAGTAAAAAATAGTTAATATTAATGATTATTATTATCATGGGTAAATTTTCACAATTTTTGGGTTAATTTTGACAATTTTTTGGATAAATTTTGACTATTTTTTGGGTGAATTTTAACACTGTATATGGTGAAATTTAACAATTTTTTGGGTAAATTTTGATATTTTTCCTGGTGAAGTTTTTGGATGAATTTTGTCACATTATTTGATGAGATTTAACAATTTTTCACTGTATAAATCAGGTTTTATTTTGATGTTATTAAAAATTAACTTTAAATCCTAGTTTAAAAATTCTTAATCTAACAAAAAATGGCGCTCATATGCATGTATACTTTTCTATAAATTGTTGAACTTTAAACCGTTATTTATTAATAATTAGACGATCAAAAAGTTTTTCTTATTTTTTAAGCTCATAACAAATGCATTGGAAGACTCAGTTTTTGGAAAGTTTCTGACAGTTAGTTCTTTTTTAATAAATAAGAAACTGGTTCAGAACTACAGAGATCGTATACAATCAATGTTAATTATCCACTTTTTAATTGAATTTATCTAGGATTATATACGGTCGATCGACTTCAAATTTTTAGGGTAATTGTATTATCATGTTCCTTATAAGTATACAAAAATTAAGAATTTTCTGACGGTGTGCCTTAACCACGACAACTACCTTAATATAACAAAGACATCGCGCTTTCTATTATTTTCACTATCTTATACTGGGTTGAACAACATATCAGCAAAACTTGACAACAACCACAACATACGGAAACAGTTCACTCAACTGTCAGGCAGTGTCTAAGATCTAGAACGCAGCTAAGAACGCTCTAGCCCCATCACAAATACATACTAGTCACTAACCGACTGAAGTTTCACCTCTTCAATGATTGACCCGTGTGACGTCATTATCAATCAAGTGTCGAGCAGACCTATCAAAAACTGTTACATCGAAACCGAATCGGTTGATGAAAACTATGCGAGTTATTTCGAGCGGCCAATCTATATATCGGGCGTCGCCCACACGGCTAGTAGCACGTGCTTTTTATATCGACACCGCAAGCCATATTATGTATCTCTCGTCAGTTGTTGACGTCTTAATTCGCCGTTACAGCACATAACAAAGTTAACCGCAATTAGTTAATTACAATAAACGACGCGGGGCGTCGGAATCCGTACAACGGACTAAAATCGCAACACGGTTTGTTCAACTGTGGCGACTCACTCCCCCTTCAGCTTCCTAGAACGTTCAGTCATGTTTTAAGTTGCCTGTTCACCTTAAATTGTAAACAACAATGATGTAAAATTACCGGTTATTTTTTATTGTAACCATATCAGCCGGATAATTAACCGGCTATCTATAAAACATCATAGCGGTTTCCGGTTTCTGATTCTCAGAAAAACAAAACAACAAAACAGTTTTCAACAGTAGAATCGAAATAATTAATTAAGTGTAGGTATTTATTATTTATCATTTATTTAGATCAAATAATTCTAGTTTAATTTAAGATTGGATACGACTTTTCATAGAAATTAAAGATTCCGAAACGTGAGTTAGTACATTTTTTAAGTTCGTAAGACAGAGCTATGGGAAGAATTTGGGAGCATATTCCACAGCTGCTGAACAATCATCTTAAGCTGTATATTATTTTTATGTCATGTATTTAAATAATCGGAGATTGAATAAGACTTTTCATTTATAGAAATTAGAGATTCCGAAACGTGAGTTAGTATATTTTGTATGTTTGTAAGATAAAGCTATGAAGTATGGGAAAATTAGGGAGCATATTGAACAGCTGCTGAATAGTCACCTTAAACTGCGTACATTTAAATATTCTTATGCTATGTTTGCGGCAAAAATTATGTACTGCTATGTTCCAAAACGATTTTACAAAATAATTTTTAATAAGACTCATTTCAGCCGAATTTTTTGGAAAGCTCTTATACGATATTGCTATAATATCATTAAATTTCCAAATTCGCTGATCCAAATGGCATCAAAATCGATATAGCCTTCGAGACAAACATTTCCGAAGGTAACGTAATTTAATAAAGACTCGATCGATGATCAGTCTCGTGGTTATGTCGAACAATCTGATCTCTACCGTAAGTATTTGGAGTACCACAAACTAACTCGACAATTCCCACTCACTGAGCCATGTACAAAAAGCAGGACGCGTCATCGTATAACCTTTCAAAAATGTCGTCATTAAAACGACACCATTTCTGTAGTGCTCGTTAAAGACTTTTTATCCAATATCTACGCAATAATAATAACAACGAACAGGGGAAATTTACGTAAGCTGTGGAGCTTTATATCAGTTATTCAACCGCAATAATGGAAAAATACACCCCTAAGTCCCAAGAGGCCTTGAGAGATACTCGTAGGTACTATAAACGGCCCGGTCGCTGTGTAATAATTACGTCATCATCAGGTAAGGTCGCGCTAACACCCCATCATCAAGCATCTTCACGGCTCGTTGAGCCACGAGTTTTACCTTTATGACGTCACGCGAAACAAATATGAACACTTTAAATGTCAGAGACGCCCGCGGATCAGTGATCCGATTATAACTAAATTTTAACGCGCCTGTAGTTTTCGAAATGACATTTAAAATTTAGTATCCACTAGTTTGTATTTTTTTTTATTCTGGAAAAAATCTAAATAATAATAATAATAATAATAGAAATTAGTTTCATGGGTAATTGGAATAAAAAATCAATTTAAACGCTTATTGATTGCAACGTTTCGTCTTTATTAAATTAAGACTTTTTCAAGCTCTGGAAAAAAATTTTTTTTTTTTTTACAAAAATTAACAATCATAATATAATAAAAATATAAAACCTTATGGATTAAAGATGAATAATAATAATGATGCGTTTAACGTCCGTTTCTCGACTTTATGTCATAACAGACGCCATTCGCACCATTACTACTTTTTTCATCTACCACTTCCCGTTATTTTCTACATTTTTTACTACTTCAACTTATATAATAGCAATGGGCGAATTAAGGAATTATAGGAAATTAGGATAAGGTAGGTAATTTTTGAACTAGGAGTTTGATAGGTAATCGGCCATGGCCTTAAATAAGGAACCATCTCGATATTTATCTGGAATTAATTGAGTCTAGTGCTGTCACCACTACTCTACCCAGCTCGGTGAAAAAATCAAAATGCGAACTACATTTGTTCAGAGGACATTAAAAACGTTGTTTTCGGCTTCGCTCACGTGATGCCATAGTCGCATATAGCGTAATGAGATATAATTAGACGGTTGATCAATAAGTACCCGTGTTTGACGACATATGGCGTTGACGAGTGAAATTGACTTTACCATCGTGTACTGTAGACTTTTAAACGACCTCGTGTTGAGTTGTAGACAAATTCATAAGTTTAGGCTGTTTTTGACAGCCAGTTGTATCATTGGTGTTTTGTATTTTTCGACAAAATGGAAGAAGAGCAATATTGATCTGTAATTCGTTTCTTTAAACGAATATCTCAGCGTGGACATAGGTGGTGAAGGGTCTCCATAGACAGCATCTTTACAAAAAAACAATTTTTTTTTTCAAAAAAAAAAAAAAACTTTATGATCAACGGTTTATTACAGCTATTATATATTTTAACAATTCCGAAATTGTAAATTACCATCCACGTGCGAAGACTATCTTGTCGGTTCCCAGACCGATTTTTTTAACCGACGCCACTGGTTGTTATGAACGCATATTAAAGCATGGTTCATTTGCAAAGGTTAATTGGTTGATATTTCAACACGAGCGTAATTACACAGGCTATTTAGATCTTCAATGTATACACATTATGTAAAACAAACGAGCACATGAACCAACCACAACGCTTTTGTGTCTACTAGTTTTTACCAGCGGATAAAAAAGATACTTTGTTTGGGCGCCAGCTGATAGTAACCAAGATTATTAGATACTGAGGTGACCTCGTTCCGTTAGATTGTAGTTATCCAATGGACAGTCAATTGATATTGCGTGGTCTTCCAGCTGACGTCATTCATGGAACGAGATCACCTATGTTCTTCTAATAACCTTGAGCGGCAACAATGTCGGGTTTAAGGTATAGTTGTCGTGGTACAATATTGTCAAAAAGTTATAGATTATACGCGCCACAAAAGTATACTAGCTTGTAGCTAAGTGATCAATAATTTGTACGCAAGACTGTACCCGTGGAAACGTAACCCATACAGTATTCATATGCATGTATACTTTTCTATAAATTGTTCAACTTTTAATTAATAAATAATTAGATGGTCAAAAATGTTTTCTTATTTTTTTTAAACTCATAACAAATGCATTGAAAGACTGTCAGTTTTTGGAAAGTTTCTGACAGTTAGTTCTTTTTTTATAAATAAGAAACTGGTTCAGAACTACAGAGATCGAATACAATCAATGTTAATTATCCAATTTTTAATTGAATTTATCTCGGATTATATACGGTCGATCGACTTCAAATTTTCAAAGTAATTGTATTATCATGTCCTTAATAAGTATACAAAAATTAAGAATTTTCTGACGGTGTGCCTTAACCGCGACAACTACCTTAATATATGTCAGCTGAATAGCGTGCGGCGGGATTTCCCCGCAGGTGGTCATGGCAACTATGACATACAACGTTCTAAAGTGGGGAAAAGGGTCAATCCTTTGAAACCGAGCAACGTTATAGAATTCTATACAATTGATTCAGTCAGTAGATGTATAGTGTCAAGAATAATAAAAAAAACCCGGGTCGCAGTGCCAAAAACCTGCCGACAATATAGTGTATTTGCTAATACAGGTATTGTGGCTTTATTAAATGAAATTAAGTTTGTTTTTGGAAAAAATAAAAAAAAATTGAACCCCTTAATACACCCCTTACAATAATAATTTTATGAGTTGAAATATTGTTATCAATCCAACATCTGCACCAAATTAAATACGACCTTCAGTAAGTAAATTCGTATACGCAAACTAGTGTTTTCATAAATTTTGTAAGTCCGGTCCTGTCGGGCCGATTTGCTTATAATTTTAGGAGCACTTTTTAATTGCTACTAAAGGGTTAAATTTCAATTTTGAAACGATTCTGAGAATTTTTTCGGTATTTTTGGGCCCAAAAACTTTTTTCAACCCCTAAAAACTACCCTTAAAATGACTCGATTGAGCCCATTTTAAATAGGCTTCGTGCGGTGATGGATTCCAACATGTATGCCAAATTTCGTTAAAATGAATTAACTCCTTCGAAAGTTATTGCCCGCACATATATATATATATATATATATATATATAAACATTTTTAAAAATGGTGCCAAAGTGTTTAGAAGGTTATGAAACGTCGAGAAATTTTGGTCCGACCCCTAGGTCCCGCCATCCGACCGACGCCAATAGTGTATGTTGCCATATGGCAAATACACTAATAACCCATTCGTTCCTTTTTTACCCCGACAACGAAAAAGGAACGGTTAAGATTTTAAAAGCTTATGTATGTGATGTATTCCCTCCTAGCTTCTAAACCATGGTATATATTTCTAGTTTACTTTGAAGCATTAACATCAAAGATTGAATTAGATTTTTCATATAGAAATTAGAGATTTCCGAAACGTAAGTGCATTTTACATGCACACACGCACATCCCATTGCTCGTAAGTTATGCGAGTGAAGAAGAGAACATGTTGAACAGCTGGTAAACAAGCACCTTAAGGCTGTCGGAACGTTCTGAATTTAAGCCATACTACGAGGCTTAAAAATGCTGTTGCAAGGGTGCCGTTGTCAGTAGATTATTCTAAATTTTTGAAATATTTTGAAGATTTAAAAAACTTTTCCGAAAAAGGAATGTCACTTTAGGCTTGTGGTGGAACAATTTTGTGAAATAAGTACGAATAAGGTCGTAGTGTGACATTGAAAACGTGTGTTTTTTTGGCACAATTAATGCCAACTTTTTTCTAGTAAATCGTACATAAATTACAAAAGTAGTCCATTAGAGACCTAGATTTGTCCTCTTCCTTATAGAGAAAGAGTTTTTGCAAAATGTTGACGAATAAGTCTACAATCAGCTATCAACCGAAGCCTGATTTTTGGCTTAAATACTTTTGTAGTTTATGTACAATTTACTAGAAAAAAGTTGGCATTAATTGTGCCAAAAAACACATTTTCAATGTGACACTACGACCTTTTTCGTACTTATTTCACAAAATTGTTCCATCACAAACCTAAAGTGACTCTTCCTTTTTCAGAAAAGTTTTTTAAATCTTCAAAATATTTTCAAAATTTAGTGTAATCAATTGAGAACGGCACCCTTGCAACAGCATTTTCAATGTCACACTACGACCTTTTTCGTACTTATTTCACAAAATTGTTCCATCACAAACCTAAAGTAACTCTTCCTTTTTCAGAAAAGTTTTTTACATCTTCAAAATATTTCCAAAATTTAGAGTAATCAATTGACAACGGCACCCTTGCAACAGCATTTTCAATGTCACACTACGACCTTTTTCGTACTTATTTCACAAAATTGTTCCATCACAAACCTAAAGTAACTCTTCCTTTTTCAGAAAAGTTTTTTACATCTTCAAAATATTTCCAAAATTTAGAGTAATCAATTTTTTAGCCTTGTAGTGTGGCTTAAATTCAGAGCGTTCCGACAGCCTTAATGTATAATATTTAAAACAAGTATGGTAATGAAACGATCGATCCACAAAAAGTTAATCTGGTCGAGGCGCCGGAAAAAGGTTGAGACACACTGGTTACTGAGTCATCAAACAGTTATCGGGTTACACACAGTTTAAATTCTGTCTCATATAAGGTAATAATGACACACGAGTTGACAGACGATACCGAACGGATACCTTACCGTAAGCGTCTAACTTAATTGTTGTTTGTTGAATAATGCACAACAGTCACAACAAACAACAACAGCTGTACGTGCAGACTGAGACAGAAAAACTGAGCAAACTCGTGTATCTTGACACAATATTTTGTTTGAACAGCCTGCGCATAAGATGTGCTAAAATGCAATATAGCTAGAGTCCATTTAAGAAGAGATTATGGATTCACCATTCTTGTTTAAAATGCAAGAAAGGAACAGGCATATTACTTTTACAACTGGGCATACCCTAGCGGTATCAAAATTCACTCAAAAAATGTCAAAATTCATCCAACCTTTAGTCAAAAATTCACTAAAAAAAAACTGTGAAAAATTGCCCAAAAATTTGTCAAAAAGCATTCAAAAAATTGTCAAAGTTCATCCATAAAATTTGACAAAAACCATCCAAAAAATTTTGAAAATTTCACGAAAAAAACTATCAAATTTCACCCAAAAAAACTGTAAAAATTGATCCAATAATCATATTAACTTTTTTTTACTTTACAATAAGTGATCATTGCTAATGAAAAAGTATTAAAAACGTATTTTGTGGATCCTTGACACTTGGGGCTGGGGCTCAAGTCGTATTAGTTCATAGATACAATATCACACCCGAACTAATATAGATATTTTACATACCAGATTTTCGGCAAATAAATATAAATATGGGGCTAACTATTGGGCGATTAATTTTTATAACAAACTACCTCCTAGAGTAAGAGACTTACCACTAACAAACTTTAAAAGAGAAATGCATGATACGTTAATTAAAAGGGCTCTCTATGATTTTAAAGAATTTTAATCTTTTTAATATTGTACTTTTATACTTTGCATTTGTATGACGTGTTTACTATGTAAGCAAAATAAATATATTATTATTATCTAAGATACAAAACAGTATCTTGGATACGAGCTATTTCCAAACTCTGATGAATTGATTTCTTTACGTTCAAATTCTGATCCAGCGTTTGTCGAGCCCTGATTGCGTATACAAATTAAGTTATTTACTATAATTCATGTACACAACATAATTCATGTAATACAACTCGCTCATTATGAATGCAGAAAACGTCTAACAGTCGCCATTACTCTTTACAACATTATAATGGTTTATGAATCACCCTTTCTATAACTACTCTGAATATCGTCCGGATCTGGCCGATTGCGTTCAAAACAAAACACTGAGCGAAATGCGAAGATGGCCGATGCGATCAAAGTAACGAATTATAATTGTTAGGGTAGTGGGAACTTTCAATCAAATACTAAATTTCGCAAATTTGCCACTTTTCTTAGATAATTCTTCTACTTCTTCAGGTAAGTTTGTTGATAATTCTATGAGTCAATATCAACAAATATTCTAAACCACAAACTTGCCTGAAAAAGTTGAAAAATTATCTACGAAACGTTGCTTCGTAAAATTTAATATTTGATTTCCATGTTCCCATTATCCTGCCAATATTCATTATGAACGACGTCAATTTTGTTTTGTAACGAATTATTTTATTGAGTTTCAATGGCGGTGTGTGCAAAAACTAATCATCTTCATCGATGCTAATGAAGTCAACCTGTCAAGCGTCTATAATTTACTATCTCCCTCTCTCTTTCCACCTACATCAAAATAAGAGCACCCTCTCTTTAATTTTTATAGGGTAAATAAGGGATAATCTACTGACGTTAATACGAAAATTTCACTTCAAACAAATACATTTTTAAATTATTAATTTACGCAATCGTATTGTTAAAACTTAAGAAACATGTTTCTGAAGCCAAAAATATATACAAACGCTCAGTAACGGATCATTTGGAGATCTCCAATGGTAATCTCATTTCAAGACCTCCCAATTTAGAAAACGTAACGAAATTTACAAAAAAACGAGCTTCATTTTGTTCACTTTTTTAAACCCGTGGGTTGCTACGACGGCTCCAAGGGCGTGCTTCTTGCACTCGATGTTTAGAAGAGAAATATTAAAAGCATGTAGGCTTTGAAATATAACTTTCATAATGGATCTGTCAATCAAGTTTCAAACATATTACAGGAAAAAATATACTTTGTAAAACAGTAACACAACAAAAAATCAGCTCAGGTTGTACCGTATTTTTCGTGGGACTTACGTTCCAGTATACACATTTTTTGCACATCCCGTTATAAAATAGCTACTTTTCATCCCTGTTAGTGGTAATAAAATAACCCATTTTTGCTCTAGTGCACAAAGCACAACAAAAAAAACGCGACCTGTCAGCTGCCATTTAATACTATATGACCAACAGAGACAGCAAAATAGACAAACAATCCAAAAAGACTTCAATTTAGTTGGACACTAAGCTGTCAGATATATAATGAAGTGAAAATCAGCAGTTATTTTATAGGAGGTACGTGCAAAAATGTAGTATATATATTGTATGTAATGTTATTGTGATTCGGAGAACTGTTAAAACTAGCTAGTCGCTCGCTTTAACATAATGTAACTTCCTCGTAATTCTAATACCTTAATCGATTTGATCTATTAATATAAATTAAAAAATAAATAAATAAAACACAATAAAATTTGATTTTATCAAGACGATTTCTAAAATACGTTTGATCACAACGAGATTGATAATTATATTATACTTGTTTGTTTCTTAAGCGTTGCTAATGTTGTCTCAATAAGACCCAATAATACGAACAAAACAAAAATTTATAAAGAAATATTAACACCAAATTTACCGGTAAAAAAGCACCGCGTATTAAAAACTATCATACATTTTAAACACAAACAAAACACTTATTTTTTAACCATAATAATTAGTACGCATTTATAATTAATCACTTCGGTGTTAATTCGTTACATGCGACAGTCACATTTTTATTACACGTTCATTTGTCACAAAACATCCAAACGAAACAAATGAAATGTAAACAAATCACAATCAACACAGCGTTAAGATATTGAAACAGTAGAGCATCGTCGACATCGTCCAATAAGCGCGACAGAATAACAGGCGCGTATTATGATTGACAGTTGAAAACGAGTACGGAGACGCTTCAGCGCGAGCGCACACAAGAAAAAAAAACAGTTGAAGAGCGCGATGACGCGGCGTCGCTCAACAGGGCGGGAAATTAAATAATAACGGATTTGCCGAAAGGAATCTCGGCAGAAAGATGTACGCGATTTCGTTAACTTTTTTTAACGCCTCGTCACACACTACGTTGAACGGCGCGCGGCGCGGAATGAAGTTCCGCGCGCGTCAATCTTGCACTCGTCCAAAACAATGGACGGTCGCCAAGTTTATGAGATTCCGTTCACGTAATATCGTCTTCTTGATATGCGTTTTATTTATTAGCTTCCTAATTGCTGAGTGTTTGCAAAACCGAAACTCAATGCATATAAATAAATCGTAACGAAATCAACATCTGGAATTTTTTATTTCATTCCAGGTTTTTCGGATATGGGGAAGAAAGCACCATTTGGATATAAGAATAAATATATAACCAGAAACATAAGTCGAACGCGGTGCCTATACAACGATTACATTTCAACGAAATAAAAATTCCTGTAAATTGTAAAATACGCTCTCGGGAAATTTCAAACTGTGATCACAAAATTAATTTTATTGCAGTTTTTATTAGGTGAGATTAAGCATTAAGCTTCACAAAATTTGACTTGCTGCTTATAAATTTAAAAAACGTATATTTTTGCCCTAAAAATTCAATCAAAAAACGTGACATTCTTCAATATTTCTTTACAGTACGTTACGAGATTTCGAATTACGGGAAGCCAATTTAACATTTTGATGTTTTTCTTTACAAACTTATGCTAAAAATACTGATTTTGGCTTGCTCAATAATTTTGATCAAATTTAATTTGTGTAAAATTTTCTCGTTTTTATCTGATTTTAAATCGTTTATTTAAAACAAATAAACTGTAAAACTTGGTTAAAAGTCATAGGAGAAAAATGGTACATATTTCTAGTTTATTTTGAAGCTTAAGCTTCATTAAGATTTTTCAAATAAATTAGATCGTTCTGAACCATGAATAAGTGCATTAATAATATTGACTCTACCAACAGTAATAGAATATTAACAAAATAAAATTACTTGCAATACTGTTCAATATTTTTATTTATATAAAAGACGTTTCGACCAACAGTTTTGGTCCTATTCAATTTTCTAATATAAAATTAAATAATGAAAGCCTTTCCAGATTCTTTACAATTAATATAAAATTAAATTTTATTTATTTAAATTAATTTCATATTAGAAAATTGAAAAGGACCAAAACTGTTGACCGAAACATCTTTTATATAAATAAAAATATTGAACAGTATTGCAAGTAATTTTATTTTGTTAATGAATAAGTGCATTTTACATGCACACAAAAACTGCTCTGTAGGTGAAAAAGAGGGCATACTGAACAGCTGGCAAACAACCACCTAAAATTCCTATGTGGACTAATACTACGGTTTGAACATTTTACGACAATTTAAAAATAAGTCAAATAGCCTATTGAGTTCAGTTCACAATTTCCTCTCAAAAAAACATTCACCCATTACCCAACGAAGTTACGAACTAATATAAATTGGCGACTAAAATAACTAAGCCCTGAAGGAACAATTTCAAGCGAAACTAGTTTATTTTTTTCGCAATATCCTGTCAAGAGCAGTGTGAAGAAATAACATACACATCCGAGAAATAAAGAATGTTAAAATATTTTTTTCAAATCAAGCCGTCATTAAATTTGTATTACAGATAAAAAAAACGTTTGTTTGAATAAATATTTTCGATTTGCTTCAGGGAATTACCGTGAAAATTGAAACAAAACATTTATATAAACAATTGCTAAAATGCGAGTCACCGCTTTGGTAAACAATGACTTACACATAATTACAAGCCCGCAGCGTCCAAGTTCCAAACCGAAAATTAAGAAAATATGTCGACTACTTTTGTTTAGTACAGTTTTGCGTACAAATTATGGATCACTTAGCTACAAGCTAGTATACTTTTGTGGCGCGTATAATCTATAACTTTTTGACAATATTGTACCACGACAACTACCTTAAATTGCACGAGGGGTTTGGAGCCACATTTTAATTGCGAATAAAGGAGGCGTTGGCAGAGCTTGAACTATAAGAATGGCGTTTGACAAATATAAACACAGTTTTATCAAACGCACAATCTAGCAATAAAGTGGTCCGTCATATAAATCTAAAAAGCAAAGGCTAAAAGTCGAATCACGCGGAACAAACATTGTACACCTGTAATTTAATTAAATTGAAAGCCCATAAAAGAAAGAACTCAACGACCAAACAGAGCATAAACCTAAAGGACGCCCGTTTTAACGTTCGATCTATTTTTAACCTTAACAACCACATTTGGTTACAATGTGCTAGATTGCTAATGTTTATTAACCTTAAATTAACAGACTATGTACATTGTGTATACGTAAGATAATAACAATTATTTAATGTTTTTACAATTATTTGTTGTTTTATGTTTTGATTTTCACAGTTCATATCATCATATATAATAATATATTATCAGGAAAGTACCGAGCTAGGTAGACTAGCGGTGACAGCCCTAGACTCGCATTCGGGAGGTACGGGTTCGAATCTCGGCGGGGGCAGATGTGGCTGGGACTTTTTCCTACTGCCTCTCGCCGAGAAACGATAATTCCTGTACCGGCCATCTTGATTGAGGTTTTCCATGGTTTCCCTCAATTAATTCCAGATAAATATCGAGATGGTTCCTTATTCAAGGCCATGGCCGATTACCTATCAAACTCCCAGTTCAAAGATTACCAATCCTATTCTAATTTCGTATAATTCCTTCATTCGCCCATTGCTATTAGTTAAGTTGAAGTTTTAGAAATGTCGAAAATGACGGGAAGTGGTAAAATGGAAAATAGTAATGGTGCGAATGGCGTCTACTATGACATAAAAGTCGACAAACAGACGTTAAATGCATTATTATTATTATTAATATTATTATCAGAAAAGTAGAAACTTCTATTAACTCTATTGATTTTTCAACG
Organism: Venustoraphidia nigricollis; assembly: GCA_034508555.1. Classification (NCBI taxonomy): domain Eukaryota; kingdom Metazoa; phylum Arthropoda; class Insecta; order Raphidioptera; family Raphidiidae; genus Venustoraphidia; species Venustoraphidia nigricollis. The sequence continues at coordinate 62,793 of JAVRKA010000618.1, forward strand.
GGTGTTAAAATAATAATGTACGGTTGCAAAAAGCTTTGTCAAAAAATCTGATTTTGACAATGACCTTAGATTGTGCCCACTCATATTTCTCTATAAAAAAAGCATTGTAGAATTTCAAATCAGTCCTGCTCGAAAAATAATTGATCAACTGAAATGATATTCCTTTTAAACTGCAGTGTGTGCAAGAATGTAACATAGGTTTTTGTACAATTTACACTTCAAAAACAACATTTTTCTACGCATGTTGATCAAAAATTGGTTTGAAAAGCCATCTTTCCCTATGTAAACACTTATTTTTGTGTGAGTACAATCTAATGTTCTACATGACTGTGTTTCACAACGACATTACACTGCTCCTGAACAGTATAGAAACTGTAAACATATCTAAGATCATTTTCAAATCAGATTTATTGACAATGCTTTCTGAAATCCAGCAATTAACTTTTATTTTTTGTGAGTAACTTTCAGAAACGTCTAATCCAAAAGAGGTGCAAAAGCGTGTATCGTCTACGAAAACAGTGTGGTTTTTTTTAACGCCAATAACAACAACTAAAGAACTCTTTTGTACAAAAAAGAAATTGGCATAAGCACACAATTATTTCTAACATCGTTTCAAATAAGAATTTACGACTTCACTACAAAGCTTAAACCTCAAAATTGCATTGCATATCTTCGCCTGTAAAAAAAAAAACTCGATGGCAGTAAACAAACGCGGGTTGTTAAAAACAAACATCACACGTCGAGCTGGCCAATCAGAACACCGTATGTCGTCGCGACGCTATTGTTTTAACACTGATTTGTCAGACGACGTCGTTACGGTAAACGACTGCTTAGTGCTTCTATAGGTCAGCCCAATAATGATTTATATTTTATATATTTTATAAAGGTCACAGACGGGTCATAAATTGTACGGAATGGTACAAAAAAAAATTAAGTGAAAAGAAAAATACACGTAAATCCCACCTTACGGCAGTGTGCTTGCCGACCGCCTTTTCATTTTAACTCGATCGTTTGACATTTTGTTCCATTTATTTAAATTCAGAACGCTACTGGTGTCGGTTGTCGACCGTCTATAATCCATTCTCTCTACTTTTTCCTACTGCCTCTCGCCGAGAAACGGTAATTCCTGTACCGGCCATCTTAATTGAGGTTTTCCATGGTTTCCCTCAATTAATTCCAGATAAATATCGAGATGGTTCCTTATTTGAAGCCATGGCCGATTACCTATCAAACTCCTAGTTCAAAAATTACCTACCTTATCCTAATTTCCTATAATTCCTTCATTCGCCCATTGCAATTACATAAGTTGAAGTTTTAAAAATGTAGAAAAATAACGGGAAGTGTGGTAGATGGAAAATAGTAATGGTGCGAATGGCGTCTGTTATGACATAAAGTCGAGAAACGGACGTTAAACGCATTATTATTATTATATAATTCATTCTCTCTATCTCTCTCGGGAAACTTCGCCGAACGACGTATAGCGAATGGTCTTGTGATCCAACCCATTTGGTTTAAGGACGCAGACAATAATAAAATATCAAGCGAGTAGTCCACCAACAGCTAAGATTATTTAGGCCTAGTATCATTCATGTTAAAATCCCTTTACTTAAAAAATGTTTACTGTTCTCAGAACTGCTATATAGTAATAATCTCTATATTGAAATCAGTTACAAGAGTAAAAATCTACGAAATTCCGTGTGACGTTAAAGTTTTCTAGATTAAAAGTACGTCGGAAGTGAATTCTATACTGTTCACTGAACATAATAGTTATCTCGAATCGACCGACAGATAGAGTAAATTAATTATAGACGCTCGATAACAGCGTCTTTATCTCGAATCCTATAACTTGAATGGATAATGCGAGCGCGGTAGAGTGACATAATATAAACGGAAGAAACTTGATCCAGCTTTTTCAACGTCGGATAATTGCGCGCTATCGCGTTGCTTGATCGATGGCTCCAATAAAATTGATTGAAAAACGATTCCTTCACATTTACCGCAACGCGTATACTAACAGCTCTATATATGGAAGGTATATATACTCTGACATCATCAAATAGTTTATACAGTAGAACTTCGATAAGTTACAATTTTTTTGAATTCTTTTTTTCCCTAAAAGCATAAAATCTCCATTACTTAAATCACAAAACCTCGGTAAGTTAAATAAATATTCTGAACATCACCCTCAATAACTAAAAATAATAGTTTGGTGACCTCCATAAGTTAAAGTATTATCAGTGAGTCATCATGAGTAAGTATCCAAACAAAACGTTTTGCCAAAAACTTAATTGATTTTCACTTTAGTCTTTCACTAAATCGCTTTACTGATTTCTTTGTTTAAATAAATAAATAATTGATTCTTAATGAATGATAAAAAATATATGTAACCTCTATTAAACTACATACATCCTCTATAAAATCCACAAACCTCGGTAAGTTAAAAATTTTACTCTGACAACCTCTCTAACTTCAACTCTCGATAAGTAAAAAACTCGATAACTTAAATTTTTTAACGTTTCCCTTGGATTTTAACTTATCGAGGTTCTACTGTATATACATCCTTAACCAAAATTTACGCACCGCTCGGTTTTTCACGTAATATTTGTAGTAGCAGCTCGATCCGGCTTCGTTCGGATTTCTAGACTGCTTGTCGCAATAATAATAAGTACGAATAAGGTCGTAGTGTGACATTGAAAACATGTGTTTTTTTTTGGCACAATTAATGCTAACTTTTTTCTAGTAAATCGTACATAAATTACAAAAGTAGTCCATTAGAGATCTAGATTTGTCCTCTTCCTTATAGAGAAACAGTTTTTGCAGAATGTTGACGAATAAGTCTACAATCAGTTGACAACCGAAGCTCTATTTTTGGCTTAAATTCAGAGCGTGCCGACAGCCTTAAAGAAACAATTTGAGATAAGATTTTGTTTTGTTTTTTGATGACATTTAGAAGTAAGTTTAAAATCATCAGATGAAGGTCTGGATAAAGATTTGCTCTCTGCAATTTCTTTGCAACTCCGTGCGGGCGTCGAACCAAAGTTCTCGCAGAATATCGAGTGATTCCCTTGCAGAGATATTGCAAGTAGCAAATCATTTCAAAGTCTTCGTTAAATTCACGAGCATCTGGTTCCATCAGAAATCAACGAAACATAGCGTTGCGTGGAGGAATGCTAAACGGGGCACGCCTGTCTTTTTATACACTACAAATAGAAGGAAACACGCGAATTAAGCGGTGCCAAAATCTATAAATAAAACTGAATTGAAGAAAAACGCGTACGTCAAATGACAGATGAGTCGTTTATACAATTTTATGATTTTAATGGCAGAAGTGAATGGTAGAGAGAGGGCGTTTGCCAAATACACACTACCATTCGAAAAACAGAGGAAGTGGACGATATTTATAATTTACGGCACGACACCAAGCCAATAATTTATTAGCCAAAACTTGTATAAAGAAAATTACCAACAATGTTAAGTGCTGAAATGTTTGAAGTGATATGAACCATTGCAAAATTATAACAGTTTCCAATCATAAACCAACTTTAATTAAATTGACGAAGTTCGGTCAGATATGGTACGCAACAATTAAAACTTTTCCGCAGCTGAATTATCAATTATTCTACAGTGATAGATCTAAACAAGCAACTAAGGCATATTTACAACAGGGACCGAGCTGGGTAGAGTAGTGGTGACAGCACTACACTCGCATTCGGGAGGTCCGGGTTCGAATCCCGGCGGGGGCAGATGTGGCTAGGACTTTTTCCTACTGCCTCTCGCCGAGAAACGGTAATTCCTGTACCGGCCATCTTGATTGAGGTTTTCCATGGTTTCCCTCAAATAATTCCAGATAAATATCGAGATGATTCCTTATTTGAGGCCATGGCCGAATACTTATCAAACTCCTAGTTCAAAAATTACCTACCATTATCCTAATTTCCTATAATTCCTTCATTCGCCCATTGCTGTTACATAAGTTGAAGTTTTAAAAATGTAGAAAAATAACGGGAAGCGTGGTAGATGGAAAATAGTAATGGTGCGAATTGGCGTCTGTTATGACATAAAGTCGAGAAACGGACGTTAAACGCATTATTATTATTATTACTACCAAATACGATAGTGAGCGCATTTTTCAATCGGGAAAAATGTTAAGCTTCAGCCGCTGCATCATCAATTAATTTTCTCCAATTCGGCAACTCTATGTAGAGGTCGTCTTCGTTATCGAATAAGATATACCCACGTGACCTAGACACATTTCACGTTTAACCATAACCGGGGTGCGGTGGAGACGACGAGTGAAACGCTTCCAGCGACGATGGGTTCGGCCCCGCAGGCGACTATAATATAATCATTGCGACACTGTAAAAAGCGGTCCTCACGGCTCAACGCGTCGTGACCTCTCAACTATCATTATTTGCAAGGTAAAAGGTCACATAGGACTAATAGATGGCATTGTATGCGACTATGCTATGTTCGAAACTGTTTCGCAATTTACTGAAGTAAAACACTTCTTTAAAGTAGTTGTCGTGGTTAAGGCACACCGTCAGAAAATTCTTAATTTTTGTATACTTATTAAGAACATGATAATACAATTATCCTGAAAATTTGAAGTCGATCGACCGTATATAATCCGAGATAAATTCAATTAAAATTTGGATAATTAACATTGATTGTATACGATCTCTGTAGTTCTGAACCAGTTTCTTATTTATAAAAAAAGAACTAACTGTCAGAAACTTTCCAAAAACTGACAGTCTTTGAATGCATTTGTTATGAGTTAAAAAAAAAAATAAGAAACATTTTTGACCGTCTAATTATTTATAAATAACGGTTTAAAGTTCGACAATTTATAGAAAAGTATACATGCATATGAATATTGTATGGGTTACGTTTCCACGGGTACAGTCTTGCGTACAATTTATGGATCACTTAGCTACAAGCTGGTATACTTTTGTAACGCGTATAATCTATAAATTTTTGACAATATTGTACCACGACAACTACCTTAAGCGCGTTTCGCGAATTTTGCGAAGGGACTACTCGGTGAGTTGACGTTACGAACAAATGTGACGTTTTTGTCTAAGTCTGTTTATGTAACCCCAGATCTAAGATTTTTTCAAACCGAAGCAGAAACTTGATAGTAGGCTCCCTCTGTCCAGCGTTTGAGAAAAATAATTTTAAAAAACTCAAAAATATATGAGTGACATTTTTTGTGACCTGGGACGGGAGCAAAAGAACACTTTAATAAATTTCCAGTCTTTCTTACCTATTATATTATGATTTTGGTGCCCCCTGAACATGCCGCCCGGGGCAGGTGCCCCGGTTTGCCCTCCTCCCCTAGATCCGGGGATGCGTTTATGCAGTACACAAACTTAAATACGCGTTCAACAGTAAAAAATCAAAAAATATTATTTACCAAAAGTTAACAATATTAAATTGTTGAATTAATATGGTGACGCAAGCCATGAGTGTAACATGATTTATTTTCAAATTATTTTATGATTTAATTATTTAAATAATCACGTTAACAAAATGTATAGCTGCGAACAAAATTATTAATAGTTTATAAAAACACTTTTACCGTAATTACATATCAGTTGTGCTCTTGTCTGCACGTAACTTTGGTTGCCTACATACAAGATAATAATCATAACAAATGAAACATCGCTATTCGTTTGTTTCCCGTCAAAACTAACATTCACGCGACCGAATCGGACGTTCGCACTAGTGATTTCGGAAAAAATCGAGCGAAGCTGATGTGAAAATAATCAATTATTTTTTTTTCTTTTTTGTCCTTGGTAATTAATATAAAAATGATTTGTCGGGAAAAAAGACTTTTTAAGTAAACACTTATTTGTTATTTATAGCGACGTTTCATCCCTTGCTTGGGACTTTTTCAATTACAGTTATAAAGCTTGAAAAAGTCTCAAGCAAGGGACGAAACGTCGCTATAAATAACAAATAAGTGTTTACTTAAAAAGTCCTTTTTCCCGACAAATCATTTTTATAATGAATTATATATTGCGAATTTGTAACCCGACACGCGTCAGTATCGTAACGATTTCTGTCTCAATAAAAAAGAGACTATGTATTTTACACGACACACTACAGAAGTAAAATTGGTATAATTGCAAAAAATAATAATAATGGCACCGACCACCGGGATTTAGGTTCTCTACCTCGTCGTCACCTCAGTTTAATGTTCTACAACCGGTATTTATAATATACGTTATACGTACATTGCGACACGTTCGTTCAGTTCTTCAATATGGAATTTTAATTTGGGGTAGCTCAACGCATATAAGCAGAGTATTCAAAATCCAAAAAAGAGCAGTACGTATTTTAGCTCGAGCTGCTACTCGTGAGCACTGCAAACCATTTTTCAAAAATTTAAAATAAATGACTCTACCGTCGCTATATCTATTCCATTTATTAATGTTAGCTAAAACAAATACCTCATCCTTTAACAGAAATAATGACAACCATAATTATGATACAAGGTATAAAGAAGCACTACGACTACCGAAGTATAATCTGTCTAGTTCTCAGAACAATTTTTACTACTCATCTCAAAAATTTTACAATAATCTACCCCAATTAATAAAAAAATTATCATTACCTAAGTTTAAAAATAGAATCAAAGCAATCCTGACTGAAGCGTGCCTCTATAATATCGATGATTTTAAATTGTAACATATTTTAATAATTGTACCTATTATGTATTTTGTATTTTCTGACATGTCACATAGATGCATTTTGTATCTCAACTTGACTAATAAATTTATTATTATTACATTTTCGATCTCAAGAATCAATTTTACTCTACTGTGCTGAAAGAAGTATTACTTCGAAAAGGTTGCACCAGATTCGACGCGAGTGTTGTCCTAGCACAGTAATCAGTGTTTGTAGTAAAGAGGAAATTAGTTAAAAGCTTTCCTAGCAGGGGCCGCGACTGGAACGTCCGACGCTCCCACAGGAAGACATTGTCCACTGTCGGTCGCGTGCGGACATTGGTCACTTTTAACATGTCATCGGCTGTCGTTTACAGATTGAACAACAAATAAAATTCATGATTCAAATATAACAAAATATTTAGATATCAAATAGTGGATTAGACAACAAAATTCTAATTTGTAAATCTATACAGAGCGCTGAAAATAATAGGGATGTTGACTGTATTCAAATAAAAACAAAATTTTAACGTTAAGTAGTAGTTTTTATGATAGAAATACTAAAAAACACAATATTTTCCTTATTTTTAAAGAATTTAATTAATATTCAATAATTAAAACCTAATTAAATCACATTCAAGTCACGTGACAACGAACACCAATCAGAGCGCATGACGTCAGAGTGTCATGAACAGCATCAGACGTTGTAAAAAGGCTTCATTGTTTGGTTAATATTTAGTGTGTAATTTATTATTATTTGTTTATAAGAAACGTCAAATTACATGTAACTATAGCAACGACTACGAAACAACTTTTCATCGCCTCATTAGTTAACCAGCGTTTATGAGCACAGCCTCCTACTTTGTGACCGTCTGACGTCAAGGCAGTCACGTGACAAGTATTGGTGTTTTGGAGCGAAATTTGAAAGGGAATTTAAAATACACAATTTTTAAAGCTTGAGTCGTATTTAAATAAAAATAATAAATATTTGTGACTATATTAGGTACTTATGCACGATTTAAAACGTTTTCCCAAAAATAGTCAAAATCCCTATTCAAGGGTCCATGGGTACAATGACTGCGAGGGTCTCTGTGTAAGGAAGTCAAGATTGGATAAATATTTAAAGTTTTTAAACACATGACGCAATTTGTTAAAATCGAAAGACATTGAAACTCAAGAATACCGTTAAACACGGTAAAAAATCGAATCTTTCGTCAAATTAATGTCTGTTATGTGTTCAAAATAATAAGTATTAAAATAAAAAAAAAAATTAAAAACTCACCTCCATGGATGCGATACGAAGCCACCACAGTCACTGCACTCGTCACAAAGCTGCCCTTCGTCAATTTCTCGAATGTTTACGCCCTGAAAAAGGACAAAACACGAATTAGAAGAACGTATACATACTTAGTTTTTTAATAAATTAGCTTCTCTCACGTTGCAACATTTACAAATGAGAATTGTCTTCAGAGGTTCAAAAAAAAGGGTATTTTTATTATTTTTTTTTTTTAATATATACAATCATATATTTTATTTAAATAATTCAGGATATCAAAGATACATATTTAAACAGTATTTTGCGAAATTTTTATTTAAAAATTCCGAAAACTCAGCCGTTGGTACCTCATCTCCCTTGACGTCTCAAAAAAAAAAAATGCGCTTGCCGTGGACAGAATCTCGTTATTGGTTCCTCCAAAATAAAAAAACCAAAAATATTTCGTTAGTACATGGATAAATCTAGTTATTGGACGAAGGAAAAAAAATTAAAATTTGAATTTTTGACAGACTGAACAAAATAACATATTTTTTGGTCAAATTTTCGCCATGTATTGGCTCGAAAAAATTAGTTGTAATAAAAAAAAAACTCTTCGTTCAGTGACTAGATAATGTTATTTCAAAGATGTGCGCAAAATTTGAACAAAATCGCTTCATAACTTTTCGAGAAATCGTGTCCACTGACTTAAAAAATCGAGTTTTGAGATAAACGCGTTTAACCTGCGAAGCGCTGCACTGACGTGGCCTGATGGGCGGAACTTCCAAAGGGTCTATCTCTTAGAATTTTACTCGGATGGATTTGAAATTTTAGGAGAATATTTTAAACATAATATTGTACTATTTAATAAGACAAAAAAAAAATAAATCGATTTTTTGAAATTTTCAAACCCACCTAACCCCTTAATTAAAATACAAAAATACACAAAACCATTCAGTGTCAAAGCATTTTATATTAAGAAATGATTTGAGAGTTTTTCTAAACCCTTTAAAATTTCTCTCCTCTGGTCTTTCACGAGGCACTTGGTAAAACTGACAACATGATTACCTAAGTGATTTTATTAATACCACCTTGATAAGTTCTACAACCGATTTGGTTGCATAAGTATTAAAGCGTGCTATTAATATTTCGTTTATAAAGTTCCTTCCACAGAAGTAACAATTAAACCGCAATTTGAAACTGACATTTGACCTCCAATTAACATTTATTTAATTGTAAACTTAATTACTCCTGGAATAAATTATTATTATTATGATTTATGTATTACAATTTTAAGGAACAATAAATTGTGATCGTTTTATTTTAAGATTTGTTTCAACATATTTTTCCTGGATTTCCATTAATTTCGGGCACACAAGGCGTTCCAAAGGAAAATTAAATCTTCCACCGTTCTTTAAGAATACAATATCAGTTCGCCTATTTTCCCAAAAAAATACAGGCGTTAAGGTAACATACTTTTGCCGACAGACTATCGATTCTAGACGTTCAACAGCTACGGAACTAGCCTAGTCGAGATTAACATTAATCGTTAAACAACAAGATTTTTTATGAAATTAATTTGTAAAAAATTGAGCACTGAAAGAAAAATAACATATTTTTTATGTTCTGTCAACAAAGTTATTTATTTATATGAGTAATAATGCTAAAAGAGTTTCCATAAAACAGTTTTCAAGGTCGGCAGTTGGCATCTATTTTTTAAACAAATATTTGCATATTAATCATCGCTTGTTAATATATATCAATTTTCACCTAATTCCTTTTCTTACCGTGAATGTATATCTACGTTCGAATCTAGTCGGCGTGGAATGTTCAATTGTTTTCTCAACGTTGTTATTAAAATAATCGAACATCGAGTCAGAAATTGTTCGATCTTTCACCGATTTGTTTTTATGTTTAACAGGACTCAAATTCGAAACTTTTAATTTGTCAATCAGTCCGTCCTTTTTCGACTTCATCAAGTAATATTTCGATGTGTTTTCGCTCAAACTCGAATTTCTGCCAGTCGGTGATTCGCAATCGAAAAACACGTCGTCCGAATAGCTTCCCTTAATTTTACCGATGCTATCGGAATCGGCCGACGACGTCGAAGATTTTCCCGAACGTGGACTCAATTTTTCGACGGGATATTCGTTTTCCGAATCGGAAAATTTCGAACTTAGTCTCGAACTCGACCGATCGGGAAAATGTTTACCGCCCATTTTCTGGACGAAATAACGCCAATTTCCGTCTTCAGACGGAGAATTCGGATCCGAATATTCGAACTTTTTTCCGCTGATGAAAATTTTCGCGGTATTTATCTCGCGATTCGGCATTTTCAAACACTTATTAATTTTCAAACACTCGAAATGTTTACGAAACTATTATCGGCTGCAATCATTGACAATTTATCACATAAAATTATTACTACATATAAAATTATTTTTATAAAAACACTTCAAATTAATTTTAATTGTTTATAATACGCAAATCCTTTTCACTCTGTTTCTAAGATATACAGAAAACGTAGGAATTTTACAACATAAACAAAATAAACTTTCGGCGAAATCTTCGGTTAGTTCTTGATCAAGCCGATGTTTTTACCGAAGGTGCAATTTTTGGCTGAACTCTAATCGAAAATATTTGTTACTCTTGACAGACAATAGTCGTGCCCAGATTTTTACTTCAAAGTCCTCTACTGTCACTAAATTATATTCAACGATTATTAGAGAAGAAAAAAAAATTAAAGCGATAAAATTTATGTATTTTTTGCGCAAATAAAAAACATCCAACTAATTTCACACATCACGAGTAATAAACTAACAATTACAACAGTAGTCGGGTAACATATGAGTTGATAGAACCATATAATAGTGTGTATTATTATTATTATTGATTGTTTATAATAAACCAAGGGAGCATGACTGTATAATTATCCAAGGTCGATTATTAATGTCAACTGTTTCATATCTAAAAAAGTCACGAATAAATCAAAACCGACTAACCTACAACTTTAAAGGATGCTATCTCAATTAATTATCAGAGCGCGCTTGTCAGATCTGAATTTCGCGGAACTGATCAAAACTCATGGTTATTAATTTAGACAACTTAGAAAGGTTTGCGAATTTGATAACAATAAAATGAAATCAATAAATTTTTAATTTGTATATCGTCGCATGGGAAATGCAAAAGAAGCTGTTCAAAATCAGTGATTACAGATTATGTAGTACATTGTCGAGTTGCAAAAAGGATTGTCAAAAAACCTGATTTGACAACAGCGTTGCCAGATTTTTTTTTTGCCAAGTCGGGATTTTGGAACTTTTTGAGTGAAAAAAGCGGGATTCTTTCGTCGAAAGCGGGACATAGTAAAAAAACGTATATAATCAGAAGTATTTAAATATTTATCTTTTTGAGTTCAAATTACGTTTACGTGACAATAGATAGCAAAAATAGCCATAGAAACTGTATTTTAATAAAAATATGATATTTTAAATCAGATTTACCCTATCGTTAAATAGTTGAGTCTTATTCATCTTCTGAATAAAAAAAACAGAAATCAAAATCAAAAAAGTTTTATTCATTAGAAAAATATGGCGTTTCAAACAATAGTCTGAGGAGTGAGTGTTACAAATTGCAACTTACAATAAGAGAATAATTATTTACGCACGGTCGAGTTATCCCCGAAAAGCGGGACTGAGCCTGTCCCGCGCGGGACTTTTAATTTTGATTTAAAAATCGGGACGTCTGGCAACGCTGTTTGACAATGACCTTAGATTGTAACAATAATTCTAGAATTTCAAATCGATTCTGTTCGAAAAAAAATTCATAGATTGAAAGGAAATTTTAGGTAGACATATATTTAACATAGTTTTTTGTACAATTATTTCAAAACAACATTTTGATCAAAATTTAGCTTGAAAAGCGACCATTTTCTATGTTAGATCTGTCATTTGTATTTCTGTGACTACAATCTAATGTTCTACATGACAGGCAATTTGAATATATTAGACTGGCCCAAGCCCGCACTAGTCTCGTAATGGTTTATATTACGACGAGTTGTGGCATTATGTTGAAAACGAGCGTCACACGAGTTGTACTACAATTACAAACAATTTATACACGAGTGTGTAGGCTTTCACATCGTTTTTGATAATGTCTACCGGACTTGTAGACGAAACGTCAGGTAGAAATACCAATGGACCACGGCGTACAAATCCCGAAACAAAGAAGTTTTACAATTTATATACGGTATTTTTTACACGTATCTCCTATAAAATAGCTTGTTTCACTTTATTTTCAAAAATTTTGACATTTTATTTTTGAGCAAACATCACTTGACACTTCTAATAGTAGGTTACAAAAAAAAAAAGAACTGAGCGACAAACAATGGTTTAATATGGAAGTGGTATAGTGCGAACAGTTTTGTTTTACTTTATTGCACTAGTGCGTTATAGGTCACTTTACATGCCTGTATGCAGCTATTTTACAGGGAGTGAAAATTTTTTTTCTAAACTCTTTTTGTTAGTTTCACTAAACAAGATCACATCAATTTAACCGATTTTAGACGATAGCCACCCACGATCACAAAAGACTAAAATGGACTAAAATGTGCAACTTATAAGATTTGGTGCAATGAAGCGTCCGAATCGTATCGGTCAATCACGCAAACGGTGTTTAAAACACTTTTACCAAAAGTCTTTATTAATACAGGGCCGCTTTCAACTGAAGCTGGTTTGAACTTTCAAACGCTTTCAAAAACATTTGATACCTACAAATACCCCCTGCACCTCAAATCCTTTCTACGCGCCTTAAAATCGGTTACAGCTCTCCCTACGCTATTTTTAAAAATACAGTGTTCGTTTATTCTTTATTGTTTAGTTTTTAATTTTGTTCTGGACAATGATATGACCTCAGTTGTCTGTAATAAAAACAGTTGCGGGTCTCCCAACGCTATTTTTAATGATACAAGATTCGGGTAAATGCCAAATAAAGGACCAAGAATCACACTACAAGCGATTTCTTTGAAACAAAGTTTTATGTGGAAGATTATGTAATTTACAATGTTTTTAAGTTGGTTTTCCAGGAAATTGTGTTTCAATTTTGCGCGTGCAGGACCTGTTTGTGATTCTCGGTCTTTCGTTTGGCGTTTGCCCGAAACCTTTATCATTAGAAATAGCATTGGGAGAGCTGGAAGTGTTTTTATTACAGACGCTCAAAAACTGAGGTCATCATCGTCTATAGACTAAAGATATACCAAAACACAATTTTAAACAAAACAATAAATAAACAAGGATTGTGTATTAAGTTCAATTAAGATAAAAACATCGATAAATAAGGGTTCCGTTTTTTTATCGGATGTACGGAATCCTAAAAATGGTAAAAAATAAATAAAATCTGACGATAATGATCTATTTGATCTATATATGAAATTAAAAATAAGTAAAAACAAACAAATTTGATTTAATCAAGACGAAGTCTAAATACGTTTAATCTTTATGAAATTGAAAATTTAATTCAACTAGCTTGTTTCTATAGAAACTCAAAACAAAACAATGTCGTGCTCGACAACGCAGAGTATTAATGTTGAGTTAAAAAGACCCCACATTATATAAGTGAATTTCCAATAACCTATTTATTATTTTGAAATTGAAAATTATATTTTAATCAGTGAAAGGCCGGTCCTGCAAAAAGCCATTCTCTACCATTTTATTGGTCAGCTAAACTGCATCGGCAGGTACAATACTTTCTATATCGGCACCTTTAGATCTATTTTATATATATCTATATATATTTTATATTACTTTTTTTGCCCACTAATCTATTAAAATTGCACCGTTTTTTATTTAATGCTCAATGCCAACCACCGTAAAAGTGTCTGAATTTAAAATCAATTTACACAAAAATACGTATTCGTGATTAGGTGTTAAAAAATGTTACTGGCTTTTTTTATAATCTGAGGAATTCGGTAGTCAACTGAATTAAGAACAGTTTGATTGATTTCAATTGCGACAAAAAATGCTGAAATAATTTCGGCATTCATTATAGACCCCAACTGTCAAGGTTAGTAGAATACTATAGGTTGGGCGTTAGCGTTGTTGAAAGTGTGACATGGCGAGACGGGAGAGACGGCGGGGGTGGTAGGCCTTGAGACCTTTTCCCCAACTTGCAAACGTTCATTATAACTGGAAAAATCAAACTAAGGGTTTCGAGTGACGTAAGCAATCAATTCAATCAATCATAGACGTGACCACTTTTATATCCTCTTTGAATTGTTACATTTCTTATATTCTACTAGCTTTTGCCAACGGCTTCGTTTGCGTGGACACAGACGAGCTTTAAAATAATACATTAATACTGGCAAAGCCCGCAAGGCGTGTGGTACTGATTCATTTTAAGAAGAACCGAATTTTGTTGCGGATGACTGCAATTTTTTATTTTTTGAGGGAAAGTCAATGTATGTGTTGTATCGTCAATCTTTGAAAAAACGACGAAAGAGG